>JAQMYJ010000015.1:21180243-21192801 GCA_030014305.1 Clarias laeviceps | reverse complement strand
CACCGATACCGATGCCAGATTTTTTTGTGGTATCGGCAGCATTTCCGATACTAGTATCGGAATCGGAACAACCCTATTTATTATACTTAGTAACTACTTCTCTACTGCACTTACTTACAGTACATCTTGAAATCATTTTCTTTTTAGATTTAATTATAAAAGTGAAACCCATATATGCTAGATTTATTACACAAAGTGAACTATATCGTGATGTTTGTGTTTTCATTTTGATGATTACAGCTTACAGCTCATGGAAATCAAAAAAACAACAACTGAGGAACAAATAAAGTTGGGAGATTTAAACTGTCTGCATCTGAAGACAGAAAAAAAAAGCATGATTAGTCTTGACCTCCATTTGAAAAAAATCACAATCATCTCCAGAATATCCACTAAGCTCAAGGACACATGTTCTACAACCAAGTAAAAAAAAAAAAGAATGTGTACTCATCTCTGCAACAATTGTGATCTGTCTTATCTGGCCTGCATAGGATCATAAGATCTTACCACTTCAGTGTTTAATATTGCCAGAATCCAGATATACACCTAATCATTGAACTACATCAAGCATCTGGACACACCCTTTAAAATAAGCACTTCTACCTGATATGACGATGAACTTTGACCAGGTCTGAGAGGTCTAATGCTTCACTGCAATACATAGGGACTGAAATAACCATGTGCTCATTTTAAAATCTTTGAAGTATGGTTGATGGCTTTTGAACTTTTTCCTCGGTCAGCGATAGAGAATCTTTTAGTTCCATATTCTGCCGTTTACTCTCAGGCTCGTAGTGATGAATCCATGTCTCGTCATTAACTGATGTAACACGTTTAAACCTGTACAGCAGTGACCGGGACGACTGCAGCCTTGAATGGAAAACACTGACAAGACCAACAGACGTTTTTAATATACTGTAATGTGGAGCATTTTTTAAATTCGCTCCCAAGTTTTGGTTAATTTGTGCACAGGAAATATATTTTGTTGCCAGGTTCTGGTTAATGAGTACACACAAGATGCAATTTGTCATGCATCTTGTTTTTAGTAAGACGAGCCAATGAACTAGATGATGATATGAGTATGATGTGACCACTCCGTAAGGTCTGTAAGGTCACATGTAAAGGCTTCCCTTGCATATTTTAGGCCACTTAGCAGGCCAGGGCCTCGATGCTCACATGTCAATCAATAGTTTACAATCTCGACTCGGTCCAGCCAGTAAACTGAGAGCACGAGACAGCGCGCGACACCCGAGATGGTACTTAATCTCTTCTCTATTCATTATTCATCTCTACCGAAGTAATGCTTGTAATCCTCTTGCGCCCCATTCCAGAACTTTAATTAAGTCGTTTATGGAACGTTTTTTTTTGGCCTGTAATAGAGTTTCGGTGCCTCCTCACGAAAAGCGCCGCCCTGCTGATTAATTAAGGAATGCACGCGCGTGCCTCGTGCGCTTTTAGGTCTGCGCGTGGGAGGCGTTAGGACCGCGCGGGCGCCGCTTAAACGCTCGGCCGAACGGCACCTGTTGTTCAAAGGGAAACCGGGAGGACGATGTCTGCTAGTGTGCGCTGTATTCGTGCTCGGAGGAAACTTTACAACAAACCGACTTCGGATACATCCCTCCATACACACACGCGGGCGCGCGCGAGAGAGAGACAGACGAGAAATAACGAGGTTATCGGTCACGCGCTCTCCAGGTAAGTCTAAGCTTTGAAGATTGAATGATTAGTCATGTGTCCTTATGTCCTTTAGGAATCTCTTTTAATTCAAACACTTTCCGAGTCGTACAGAAGAAATTCCTAGAGCGTGCGCGTTATATGCATATAATATCTATAATATATCTAATATCTTTACAATCATAAACTCTTCATCTGTACTTCCTTAAAGTCTCAACCTACTTACACTTCTAGTATCACTAAAGGATCTCGAGCTGACAAGTAAAGACTTTATTTCTAAATGACTCGGATTTCCTGTTCTGTCATACACACTTTATTCAGTCCATGAGGAAGTTCCTGGATTGACACATCTCTATAAACACAAAAACAAAACTTAAAAAAAAGAGAGAAAAACCCACGAGTAATAACAACCTCGAGTGAGTGTTAGGTTACACGACCAGCATGAAATATTTAGCATTGCAAAACATTCTGGAGGTGTTCTCTGGTCAAACAGGTTGGATGGACATGAAGAAATGACACGTATGGCTCAATGACTTGCATTGTCTTAGTTTGTAAAGTAATAAAATGCATGGTGAACCAGTTTTTTCTGAGAGATTGTCTGTCTCAACGTATCAGTGCAGTTCCTGCTACATGTTTGACGCCCATGTTTGGTTAGTCATTAGTCAAAAAAAAAAAAAAAAAACTGATAGTGTTAGGGTAGTAACTGTAGGACAGGTAAGACCGGTAATTAACTTCCTGCTTCTCGAAGAAATGAAGGATGAACTAAAATGTTCCAGCTTCAATTCCAAGACCATCTCCAAGAACCTCATTAGACAAATGAAGCACAGTGGTTTAATCTGTTACCCCTGATGACTGACCTTTTTTAACTTTAGGGGTGAGAAGGTGTTTTGATGAACTGGCGTTCCTGTCCAGAGTGTATTCCTGCCCCTCACAGCAAATGTTCCCCTGACTCACGATGACCCTGGTCAGGATAAAGCTCTTATTAAAGATGAATGAATTTAAAAAGGAACCATTTTTATAGTAAACTTTTGATTATCTGGTTTTCTTTCTTTTTTTTTTTTTTTGTTTATGGATTTGTTTAGTAGAAATTAGCTTTCAAGCTTGACGAAACATAAGTCCACTTTTTAATCACTGTTTCTGTTTTTAAATCAAGACTTTTGATTGTGCGGAATGACAGAACACCGTTATGAGAGTTAAAACTTTATTTGTCTACATGATCCCCTGCTACGCTAATGCACTTATTCCAGCGTTTCACTAATGCTTTGGTAACATCAAGGTAGTAAGTCTTCTCAGTACGCCGGAGCCATGATTGGACTGCTTGAAACGCTGGCCTCCCAGGAACTCCTTTAGTGGCCCAAACCATGTGGAAGTGGTTTGGAGTGATGTCAGGACTGTACGGGGGATGTGGCAATAACTTCCAGACAAGTTCCTGTAGTTTGTGAGTGGTGTTGGTGAATGATTGTGTGTATGTCTCTTTCGCAAGTTGATGACCAGTTTTTTTTTTTATTTTTTGTTTTTTTCCCCACTGTCACCGTACTATACTCGAAATCTTCAACAAATGTCAATAGTTTTTTACGCCTTCAATCATAAGAAATTTCATCACATTCCTGAAGAAAATCCAGACTCACAGAGAACTTATGAACTTAAATAAAGGCAGCAGCATGAATGCAGAATTGTTTTAACATCTGCATGCTGCAGTTTATCCAGAAACAATGTTATCCTAATATTGTTGCTTCCTCTGGGACATTTCTGTATAATAATAATAATAACAATAATAATAATAATAATAATGTGTTCTTTGGAGTGTATAAAGGACAGCTGTGGTCGTGTTTTGAAGGTTCTTGATAAAAGTTGGAGCCGAAAAAAAGATATGAATTCAAGATCTATTTGTGTTCGCTTATGGCTTATTTCTTTGGCGAGCTAAATTAAACTGATTAATTTTTAAAAATCGACACAAAACATACTGTACCCATGGAATTATTTTATTCATTTTGTAATTTATCTGTTAATAGTTCATTGTTTACAGTGAGATTTCCAGTATTTGAATAACCTAAAAGAATCAACAGTCAGAAAAGTGATGCCTTACTTATTTGCGTTAAATATTGTTTTATTATTTTTAAATAAAGTTAGGCAATGTTAAATTGTCCACAGAGCAAATGTGTTTTGGGAGATTTGTAACTTGGGACACATCGTGTTCTTGTCCGATGTTTAAGTGATCCGATGTGTTTCTTGGAACAATGGTACAATGGACAGCTGAAAAGAGAGCCTGGTACTACTTGATTGTGTGTGTGTTTTGTGTGTCTTTGTGCGCTCACACGTGTGCGCATGCAAAATGTGTGGTTTGTCCCAGTGGCTGGTGCATTTCACTTCAGCCACCTCATTTGATAATAAGGTAAGCTGCACCGGCTCCTGGTATTAAAATTAGTTGAATACAGCAGTTATTCACGTCTCCATGTTATTCCATGCGCCTCCTGTCTTCCAGCCTTTAGGATGCGCCTGAAACGCCGCGTCTCTGTACTGAAGCTGGCCATTCTGGGTGGTGTGCTCTTCATGCTGGTCCTCGTGGTGCTCCAGAGGGATGTGGGTGGTGGCAGTCAGGATCCCTGGTTCCCAGATTTATCCAACCGTAAGGAACAAGTGCTGGAATTTGTCCGCGGCGCCGTCAACAACCTGCCCTTTCAGATTCCAGGCCAACCAGGGAGTTCACCGCTGCATGTAGAAGAGAAAGAGGATCAAAACTGCCCGTCAGGTTTCTACACCAAGGATGACCTCCGACCGTGGATCGAGAGACCGCCTGAGGATCCACAAAGCCAGGGTTTTGGAGGGGACGGCTTCCGGGAGGACAACCTCACTCCGGACGAAGTCAAGGAGAAGGAAGAGGGCATGACCAGGCAGTGCTTTAATCAGTTCGCTAGCGATCGGATATCTCTGCACCGCAGCCTTGGAGGTGACACTCGGCCTCCAGAGTAAGAACAATTGTGTTTGTTTAACTTTTTGAGTCCGAGATCTGACTGCACAAAATATCACAAAACAGTCTTGGGTACTTTTTTTAATACCGGTGCTCGAGTGCAAGTGTTCACGTTTCATGTGAGAGATATTGACACACTTTCTCTTAGCTGAGCAGTTTTATATTGTATTGTATTGACTCAGGGGCTGAACCTGAGGACTTCTCATTGTTAGCCAAACACTCATTGTTGATAGTGTTATGTACCTTAGTGTTTTCACTAAGGACCTGCTAATCAGGCTTTCGAACTACTCTCGATGGTTTCTCAGTAAGCTGTGGATTTTGTCTTGGTAATTTTAGTCCAGTTACAAGAAATGAGAGGCAGGTGTGAAAACTATAAACTGTTCACCTGCTGTGACTGAAGTGGTAATAGGAACTTGTTTTAAGGTAAATGTAACTGTAAATGGATAAAAAGAGCAATTGAGTTTGTAAGAAATGACAAACTTTAGTGTTTAATTCCCTACTTGGTGCCTTTTGTTATTTTGATGTTTATTTCTATCCCTCAGGTGTGTGGAGCGGAAATTCCGCCGGTGTCCCCCTCTTCCCACGACCAGCGTGATCATCGTGTTCCACAACGAGGCCTGGTCGACACTTCTGCGCACCGTCTACAGCGTGCTGCACACCGCCCCGGCCATCATGCTGAAGGAGATCATACTGGTAGATGATGCAAGCACAGCAGGTGGGTGCGGTGTTTGTCCAGAGAGTCGATAACACTTTACCACAAGATTAAGCCTCCGTTCAGTTTTATTGCTGCAGCTCTGCCCAAAGTGCAAACAAGTCATCACTATGGTGCAAAAAACCTATTTGTACAATGCGAGCCACTCTCAAGCATAAACGGCGCACAAACCACACTTTAAAAAAAAAATGAACGTCAGCCATTAATGCGTCTGGTGTGTATGATTTGAGATATAATATGTGTGTATATATATATATATATATATATATATGTATGTGTGTGTGTTAATTTTCAAAGAAAGGAAGTTTTGTAAAAAGAGGAACTCGGGATGGAAAAAAGAGTTGACTTGCATGTAGTCATCTGATTCATGCAGAGTCTGCAGTTAACCTATTGTGAAGTGTTTGAGTTAATACTTAAACTATAAAAGGCATGTTTGTGTATATTGTGTAGCCTTTACAAAAACTAGCAGAACCATCTTTTTCTTTCCTGTACTTATACTTTTCATGCTTTATGTAAATTTAAGAATGTATGTCTTTCTACAGTACTTTAAGTGGTAAACCTTTCACTTAAAGGGTAGAGGACTTCTTTTTAGATGAGGTGCACTATTGCTGAATAATAATTAGGGGACTTTTACCACCTCTGCATAAAAGTTTCCACACAAGGCGACAACAAACGGTCCATGTATACGCTCTCTCTTGGTCTCATTCATTCTTTATACTGCGTATCTTGTACAGGGTCCAAGTGCAGGGAGAACATGCAAACTCCATGCATACAGACCCAAGGCGGGAGTCGAGCCACCAATGTTGATGAATATTACTATATACACTATACGGATAAAAGTTTGTTCTCTGTCTGTCCTTGTTGGACATCCGCTAATGGCTTTAGTTCACTCTTTGCTCCTATAATTACCTCCACTCATCTGGAAATGCTTCTAAGTTTTTGGTTTACAGTATGTCTGTGGGTGCGTTTGTGCTTATTCATCCACAACAGCATCTGACACTGATGTGTGAGGAGGACTGGTTTGAGATGTAGATGCCATTCCAGTTCATTCTAAAGGTGTTCAGTAGGACGCTCGAGTTCTTCCACTCCAACCTTGGACCTTCTGGTCCGTGCTGTATACTGTACATACAGTAGGGACGTCATCATGCTGAACAGGTCCGGGCCTTTTAGTTCCAGGAAAATCATAATACTTCTGCACACAAAGACATTTTAAATGTTTCTAGGAACAGTTTGGAGAACATCTACATATGGGTTTGACAGTCAGGTGTGCACATACTTTCACCATATTGTAGTAGTGATATGAGGACGGCACCACACAAGTCATAGCTGAACACTGTTGAGGCAGTTAACACTGTGTTACATTAGTAACTCTGTTAGAAGACGGGTTCATCAATATGAACTCACTGGCCACTTCATTAGGTACGCCTTGTTAGTACTGTGTTGGACTCCTTTTGCCATCAGAACTGCTTCTGATTCTTTATGACCTAGTTTCAACAAGGTGCTAGAAATCACTAAGAAAATTCCTTAGTGATTTTGCTCCATATTGACATGATGGCATCACACACTTGATGCAGATCCCATTCCACCACATATCGAAGTTGCCCCGCTGAATTGAGATCTGGTGACTGTGGAGGCCAGTTTTAGTAGAGTGAACATATTGGCCTGGTTAAGAAACCAGTTTGAGATGATTTTAGTTTTGTGAAATGGTAGAGATGTTATTTGAGTTTCTGTTACTTTTTCTGACAGCTTGAACAAATCTGTCCATTCTCCTCTGATCTTTGGCATCATGTTCAAAATCATCTTTATTTCCAATTCTGATTCTCTGTTTGACCTCCAGCAGATCGTCTTGACCACGGCTCGGTGCCATGTGATTTGCTGATTAGATATTTGCATTTACAAATAGTAACATAGAACATTTAAACCTAATGACATAGATGTGAGTGTGTGTATATATATATCAGTTTGTTGCCCTTAGTCCATACTATGCAATTAACTACTGTAACTAGCCTCACCGTACATTATTGCATTACATCATATCACTTGACATTTAAATACTTTTACCCTACTCATTCAGCAAACAAAGCATGGTCCTGGGCAAACAAATGTCTAGTGAGTCTCCTCAACTTGTCAGCACTGTGCTTTACTTTCTCCTGGTTGCCATTTCCTGTAAAGCTGTCTAAGTACATTTTAAATGCATTTTCCGTGCTGACGTCAGTCAGATAGTCTTGACTGTTTTATTCTGTATTATCACTCTGGTTGTTTTTTTTCTTTTTTCCTCATTATTGTTTTATTGGTGGTATGCATGTTTGCCTTTTTTTTTTTTTTTTTTTATATTCCCATCTGCTTTGACTGTGCTGCAGGTCACCTGCAATCTCACCTGGACGAGTATGTGAAGATGCTGAAGGTAGTGAAAGTGGTGCGTCAGGTGGAGAGGAAGGGACTCATCACGGCCCGAATGCTGGGAGCCAGTCACGCTCAGGGCGATGTCCTCACCTTCCTCGATTCTCACTGTAAGATTCCTTTCTCGATTTTACATAACTGTAATTACTAAGGAGGCCACCAGGGGGCACATAATACGATATGATCACCATACCTAGGTGCTGATTCAATCTATATCGCAATTTTATAAGTATCCCAATAAGTATATTTTGCTCCTACTAAACTGGGCGGTGTGCTTTGTGAATAGTTTAGAGCGGACCGCATGTAGGATTATAGAGGAACTGCCACATTTGACCACTTAATAGATATATACGTTTAAACTGATTGATTGATCAATTTGCAGTTAGTGTGCCGATACAGGAATTGCCCCACAAACGAATTGTAATATGTAATGGAGTTAATGTCCCCCACCCATCTCTCGTAATTAAACTTGTAATTTTAATATGCAGCCCTGATTGCACACATGACTCATTTAGTTTCATTTAGAGAAAAACGTAATATTACTTGTACAAGCATGCCTTAAAACATTTGAAGGTGCAAGGAAATGAGGGAAAATTTTTTTTGAAGCAGTTCTCCTGTGAGAGTGTGTTGTTTTCAGGTATGTTCGATTTGAATCAGGTTAAAACGATAGGGATGTTTGCAGCTATTTCTATTTTTATCCCCTTCCATAATGAATTATAGCAGTTGCTCTAAATGTGTAAAAAAAAAAAACTGAAATTTGAGTTGTGAAAACGCGTAGAGCTAGTGGGCACATCCATGCTTGTGTATTGCATTCTTGTGAAAATCATGCATTTCATTGACAAGTGTTTTTTTATTTTTTATTTTTTAAGGTGAGTGTTTCCATGGCTGGCTTGAGCCACTCCTTGCTCGAATCGTTGAAGAGCCCACAGCCGTTGTGAGCCCAGAAATTAACACCATTGACTTAAACACGTTTAAATTTATGAAGCCTGTTTCCACTGCACGCGCTCACAACCGCGGGAACTTCGACTGGAGCCTGACATTCGGCTGGGAGCCCATCCCTCACTACGAACAGGCAAAACGTAAAGATGAGACCTACCCTGTCAAGTGAGTGTCTCTCTCTCTCTCTCTCTCTCCCTCACTCATTCGCTCTTTTACTATGACTCTCACAAAATCTGCTCACTCATGCTTTATTGTCTCACTGTCTCTTTATCTTACTCTCTCTCTTTCTCTCATGTTGTCTCTCTTTCTGGTTCTGGTTTTGCCTCCTTCGCTTTACTCTTTCTCTGTCTGTGTCTCCGTCACTCTCTTTCTCTATGCCTTGTATCTCTTTTTGCCTCCTGATGTCTCTCACATAGTATCTATTTCTCACGCTGTCTTTGTGTCGTTCTATGTCTCTTTCTTTCTTTTTTTTCTCTATTATGTGGGTCTCTCTCACCTTTGCTCTCTGTTGTTGTAGCTCCATGTGACAGAGATACGGTTGCGATGTCTACAGGTTTTCAGAGGTCTTCTTGCCGATACAGGCTCAAGGCCGTGTTTTACTGCTGCACTCCATTTCCAGTCACCTGAAATAGATAGATGGGAAGGAGTATGTACTTTTAACATATACTGTAAATACCTAAATATTTAGTCAGCGAATGTTTTCATGTGCAGCTTTTTTTGTTTACAGTAAAGCAGTGGCGTTGACGGCAGCTCAGCAGTCCAGTATATAACCATAGAAGGACATTTGGACATAACGATTAAACCTTTTCCTTTTTACAGGCATAAAACATGCAATCAGGGATTGGGCGATAATGGCAGATGTAAAACACTGGAGTAGGTTACGACTTGGATGTGGAAATGAAATTGTTTTAAGAATTGTTTGCATAATCTGTAGGATTTAGGAATTTTAGCTGATGAAATGTCCAGCATTATGTCAAGCATGATTATAAGACAAAGAGAATCCCTGTAGCCTGAAGAATATAAATAAGACGACTGAGTTTGAAACAGTGCGTTATGCTTCGATTTTTATTATTCTTGAAGAGGGTTCTCAAATTTTAGCTTCCAGAGTTCCCTTTAAATTCTCATCTATTTACTCAAAAATTAAGCACATAAACATAGTTTGAATATATTTAGTCTATATTCAAATTTTTTGTTCTTTTATTTATGATTTTAAAGCTAAATTAATAAAATTCAGCTGAAGTGTGTGACTACAATGTGAATGGGATTTTCAACAAATACATATGGTTGTTATCAGGTGTTCTCATACTTTCGCCTATATAATATAGTGCAAGTCATTGGTGCTTGTGATCTGATGTATCCAGAAGACACTAGTCAGCAGTTTCATCTCGTTGTGATGGATAGTTCAAATATGTTACCTGACTTGTTTCAGAGCAAATACCTGTTTATGGCTTGGTAGCTCATTATAGAGGAGTTGACTGTTGACCAAATTGAGAGAGAATTTTTTTGTTCAGTGAGCTGTTGCTGTTTCTTAAAAAAATAATAACATCAGGGTAATTCCCTGAATCATACATTTTTGTTTTTTCCCCCCCAAGGCTACACAGATTAGTAGTTAGCACTGTTGCCTCACACCTCCATGATTCCGGTTTGAATAGATGATGTAAACTGTCAGGCCAAAAAAAAATTAAAAGGTCAAACACTTAGATTTCATTCAATCAGGTTTGATTTCAGGAATGTGGGGGTCCGTTCATGTATGAAAATGATTCCTCATTCTTCCAGAACCACTCTTTCACAATATGAGTCCTAGAATATACTGTACCCATGCCATCAGGGAAGGTAAACTCCATAGATGTGATAACCTGGTCGTTCAGTACATTCAGGTCTACAGCTGATTTTATTGCTGTATAACGTTGCTGAGTCTGTATCAACCCAAGATTATAACACTGCCTCTAGAGGTTTGTACAGTGGCCACTATAAATGATGGGTGCATGGCTTCATGCGCTTCCCTTCTTAACGTGATGCACCCACCGCTCTAGTATAGTGTTATTCTGAACTCATGAGATCACATGACCTTTTTCCAATGCTCCAAAGTCCAATCGTTATGCTCCCTAGCAAATTGAACCATCCTTTTGTTATGTCTCACTAACGCGTGGTTTAGTCTCAATCATGTGAGTTCTCATCACAATGTGTGCGTATTGTGAAATGTAATTTTATTTATATAGAGCCTTTAACAATGGTCATAATCACAAAGCAGCTTTACAAAACAAAAAAAAATTATGGAAATAATATGAACTATGTGTAACTTTATAATCATCAGTTTGTCCTTGATGAGCAAAAGCCAAGGGAGACGGTGGCAAGGAAAAACGCCCTGGGATGACAGTAGGAAGAAATCTTGAGATGAGCTAGACTCAACAGGAAACGCATCCTCATTTGGGGGATATCAGATAGATTATAGTAGGGATTGATTTGCTGTCATACGGTGTGCTATGAAAGTTCAGCACTGTATAATCGTAAAGTTGTTTAAGTTGTAATATGAAGTCGACTTTCGTTGTTCTTAACCCAGTCATTTAAAATCTCCTTAGTTTTCTTTGCTTGCAGCCCAATAATTTGACCCTTTTGAAATGGTGACTTTCTTTTTGGCCATCTTCGGCGTAGAACATGGATGGTTTAATGTTCCCCCTTCCCCCTCCACTTTCATTAGGTAGAGTTTGTTTTTTAGCCCAATTTACATTTCTCTCTTCCCCTCAGGACACCAGCTTTTGCCGGTGGTTTGTTCTCCATTTCCAAAGCCTACTTTGAGGAAATTGGGACCTACGATGACCAGATGGAGATCTGGGGTGGCGAGAACGTGGAGATGTCCTTCAGGGTTTGTTTAAACCTCTCTGAGAAATTTTACTTTAAGTTTCCCCTACCTTTATTTAATGATGCTAATTGGAAATAAATGTACAGGTATGGCAGTGTGGAGGCCAGCTGGAGATCATTCCATGCTCCGTGGTCGGTCATGTCTTCCGCACAAAGAGTCCGCACACTTTCCCCAAAGGAACTGAAGTCATTGTGCGCAACCAGGTCCGCTTGGCCGAGGTGTGGATGGATAACTATAAGCAAATCTTTTACCGCCGCAACCCAAATGCAGCCAAGATGGCCAGAGAGGTAAATCACTGTCTGTAGGAATTTGCATAGGAAAATAAAATTTGCATGGAAAAACTGGTAGTTTAAAGATGACTAATTGTGGCATGATTACAGAATGATTACAACTACTGTATTTATAGCATCATACCACATTTTAATTGAATCAGCCATGGTCATGGTTTTGCTTTTTATATAGCTGACTGTGTACTTTTTTTGGCTACACAAGAGTGTTTGCAGTTTCATTGTAAAAACTGCAAGTGAATGGTAGTAACACCAAAGACAAATAACTCAACATAAAAGTGAATTAATTGGAAGCAAATGAAAGACCAGATTTGCTAGTGGTTGTGTTTGCCTTGTTCTGCCTTTGTTTGGCTGAACACTTTGACTTGTGAATTCAAAAGCCTCAGATTTGTGAGTCAGTAGAAAAGAAGGCAGAACTGTAATCTCTTTTAGTTAAAAAAAACATGGATAAGCTGCTTGGCGTTAACACAGAACTTTGTTTCCTTACTGTTGCTTTGTGGTCATCCAAGATGAGAATATCATTTTGTTTACTGACGCTAGCCTTAGGGTTCAGGGCGAGGCAGGAGCCGCTAGCCTTAGGGTTCAGGGCGGGGCAGGAGCCGCTAGCCTTAGGGTTCAGGGCGGGGCAGGAGCCTCTAGCCTTAGGGTTCAGGGCGGGGCAGGAGCCTCTAGCCTTAGGGTTCAGGGCGGGGCAGGAGCCGCTAGCCTTAGGGTTCAGGGCGGG
>JAQMYJ010000015.1:21164123-21175646 GCA_030014305.1 Clarias laeviceps | reverse complement strand
TTATCACCTCTAGGTTGGACTATTGTAATGCCTTACTGTCTGGTTGTTCAACTAGGTGCATAAACAAGCTTCAGCTAATCCAGAATGCAGCAGCAAGAGTCCTCATATTCCAATATTTATTTTTATTATATATAAATGTTTATTTGCATATTCATGACAATGCCCTGAAAAATAAATGTGCCACAAAATAAACATTATACAAGAATTTGTATTAATGGCCTTGAGGGCTGTCACGTGCCTAGGGTTTATTATAATAGTAATATCATATTTGATAATAAACCTATGAATTTATGTTCTAATATAATATTGGAATATTGGATAGCGATTATGTAGCGGGGCAATCCATGGCAGGGGGGCATTTCAGCGCATAACACTGGCTCCGACTAACCCTGGTAACTCGGTAATTATCTTGAGGCTGTTGTGTCGGAATGCCATAGTCACAGGAATCCCTGGACACGTCGACAAAAATGCATCACCTGCATTAGTAAACACGCCCCCAAATCTCAAGTACTCTTAGCTACCAATCTAGTACAGTAGACACATGGGAAAGATTGCTGCCTTGATTGTCCAGAAGACAATCATTGACCTCGTACAAAATGAGGTTAAGTCATAGAAAGTGTTGTATCGGAGCATATTTATGGAAAGTTGACTGGAAGGAAAAGTTGTACAAGCAACAGGGATGACCATAGCCTTAAGGAGATTGTCAAGCAAAACTGATTCAAGCATTTGGGAGAGCTTCACAAGAGGCGGAGTGAGGCTGGACTCAGTGCATCAAGAGCCACCACACATAGACAGCTTCAGGAAGTGGGCTTCAACTGTTGTGTTCTTAGAATTAAGCCACTCCTGAACTAGAGACGACAGCAGAAGCATCTTACAAGGGCTACGGATAAAAGGAACAGGACCATTGTCCAGTGGTTCAAATTCCTTTTCATTTAATTTGGAAATCAAGGTCTCAGAGTCTGGAGGAAGAGCTTCATAAAGCTTTCACAGTCAGTGATTATTTGGGTGCCATGTCATCTGCTGGTGTTGGTCCACTGTATCAATTCAACACAACCGTCCACCAGGAAATTTTAGAGCACACCATGCTTTCGTTTCGTCTGCTGACAACCTTTATGAAGATGGTGGTTTCCTTTTCCAGCAGGACCTGGCACCTGCCCACAGTGCCAAAACGTCCACTAACTGGTTTGCTGACCATGATATAACCATGCTTGAATGGCCAGCCAACTCACCTGACCTAAACTGCATAATCTATGGGGTGTTGGCAGGAGAGAGAAACATCCGATCCAACAATAGAGACAAGATGAAGGCTGCTATCAAAGCAACCTGGGAAAAGTGCAACAGTGTAGCAGGTGGATAATATAGAGAAATAAAGGTAGTTTTTAAACTCTGATAACTGTGGTCTGTTTTTCTGCACAGACAAAAATCTTTGTTTGACTTGAACTCCCTTCATATTTACAAGGCTGAACTTTGTACTGTAACTTCCTCATGTACAGTAAAGGGGTTGTGAGACACAGCTACATATTTACATTTCCATGGTTGTAAAGCAGGTTGTGTGAAGGACAGAAGTTCCTTTATGTGTGTTTTGTAGACTCAGCCTGTTGACTGTGTCACTAAGTTTGGTAGAATTGATCAATATCCTGTCATTTGATTAGTGCGAAGTGTCACACTTTCTGCTGTTGCAGGACTTACAAGCTAAAGGAAGTAAAATGACTTAGCTTTTCTAATTAGCTTTTTATTCTCTCTCTCTTTTTTAAAAGGGGATCTGGCTAAGAAGAAGATGTCCGGACACTGGTTAATGTGTGTGTGTGTGTGTGTGCATGCAGTGTCCGTGCAACTGATCTTTTTTTTTTAAGGTGGCTCTTTAACGATGGACTCCTACCAGAGGAGACCTACTTTGTTGGGTTTGCTCGCTCCCACCTGACCATGGATGACATCCGCGCTGCATTTTTACCGTACATGAAGGTGATGATCAAAAAGTGCTCTGATCATTATCAATGGGATTAAAAGTTTGATCGCTAAAGAAGTAACGACTAAAGCAAAACAAGGCGTGCTATATGAAAATGTGATGTGTGAGGTGAAGCAGTGTTACTGTTGCAAGTCTATAGTTCACTATTTTTCTATTACACTACATCCTTTATGTCTCATCAATAAACCAGAAATTACATAATTTATGATTTAAAGACAAATAAACAAGACAAAAATGCACTTGAAAAACAATGTTACTGAGAAACCTCAAAGCAGAGCCTTCACAGTCTTCACCAATCAGCCATAACGTTATGACCACCCGCCTAATTTTGAGTACGTCCCCCGTTTCGCCACCAAAACGGCGATGCCCTGTGATCTGACTCCTTTCTATGGGAACCTTTTTGGAAGTTTCAGCTACAATAATTCTTCTATTGAATCAGACTACACAGGCCAGCTTTCACATACCATGTGCATCAGTAAGCCTTGGCCACCCATGAGCCACCCATGACCCCTGTCGCTGGCCGGTTTACCAATTTTTCCTTCACTGGAGCACTTTTGGTATGTCCTGACCACTACAGACCAGGAACATTCCAGAAAAACCTGCAGTTTTGGAGTTGCTCTGACCCAGTCATCTAACCATCACAGTTTGGCCCTTGTCAAAGTTGCTGAAATCTTAACGCTTGCCCATTTTTCTGCATCCAACCCATCAACTTCAGAAAAAAAATGTTCAGTGGCAGCTGAATATGTTCATGTGCACCCACTTCCATGTGCCAATGTAACAAGATATTGTAATTTCCTAGGACTTACCAAAAGTTGTTCAAGGAAAGAAAACCAGTGAATAAAAATGGCCAAAGCTCATTGATGCATGTTGGAAGTTAAGGCTGGCTCGTGCAGTCTGATGCAATAGAAAGCTACTGTAGCTCAAATTGTTCCAAAGGTTACCTGTGGAATGGTGTCGGAACACACAGCGCATCGCTGTTTTGGTGGCATAAAGGGGGGTTACTCATTATTAGGTGGGTGGTGGGCCATAATGCTATGGCTGATCAGTGCATGGTGTTCTTGTTTAGTATTTAGATCATCATTAGGCTTAGATTATGGTGCACATTTGCCTTAGAAATCTTTATGAATTATCTGTAATCAATATAAAATGTTAACAGTTTGCACAGGTGCAGATGCGAAAGATTAACAATCCTGTGGTATAAATGTAAATAACAAATATAACACTAAAATGGTTTCATCATTTTGTGTACCAGGTCCAAGACACAAATAACGAGCGGCTCTCAGCATTTTTCCAGAGGAACTCTTATGTGGCCAGTCGCTACACAGAGGGTGAGACTTTCTCACAGCTGCAGTCCCACCTGAACTCTCTGTGCCATGGTTCAGGTGGCAACTACATCTTCTACCTGGCCCTGCCACCCATGGCACCACCACCAACATTCACCAGCACTGCACGAGCAACAAGTCAGTGACTCTCTCTCTCTTGATCTCTCTTGATCTCTCTGTTGTTTCAAATCTTTCTTTACTTCCGCGGTTTAGGGCAGAGGTCGGCAACCCGCAGCTCCGGAGCCACATTTGGCTCTTTCATCCCTCTGCTGTGGCTCTTTGTGGCTTTGGAAAATAAATAACGAGTATTTTAATTCCTTTTATTTTAGTTCTTTTAGTTTTTATTTATTGTTTTATTTTTTTTTATGTTTAAAATGTTTTTGTTCCATGCAGAAATCAGATTGTTTTCTCTGCAGCAGTTCGTTGATTACACAAATGCAACACACTATATATATATTTTTTTATACATAGCATAAAGGTAAAAAAAAAAAAAAAAAATGATATATGCAGTGTTATCTTTTAACATTTTAGATGTCAAAAGGATTTTAATTTAAAAGATGTCCTGTATGCTGTACAGGCATTCGTCCCATGTTGGAGTTGTCTTAAAGAAAGTGGAGCGATGTATTGGTTTCTTGTTTGCTCTGGTTCACTGAGAGCGCCCATTTACAGCAGTAGGATCGAATGTTTCTCATGTAGACCCTCTGGTGTAGGAGAGCACAGAAATAATCATCAGCATGGAAGGGCAGATAGGGTTAAGGGCAGAGGCAACTTGCCAGTCCTAGGGCGATCAGTAACACAGAGCCTTAACCATTTGAGCCACCACTGCCCCTGTATAAAGCAACATTCCCATACCGCAAGCTGAACTCAGGTAACTTGGGTGAAAACCAGGAATCCTGACCATTAGACCATTGGACCACTTGACCCTATCGTCATGGAGGGTGAGGCCTGGATCTGTGGAGTACTTCAGCATTGCAATAACCTCAGTTGTCAGAGTTGTGCTCTCTCACTTTCATACTTTTTGTTAAAGAATACTGTTCTTTTTCTGAGCAGTTTGTACAGTATATTAATTTCCTCTCTACATTGATTTAATGATGTAGACTTTTCTTAGCGAACAGGGCTTTTGAAAATTGTTTTTGATGTTTTTTTGTTTTCAATTGTAGTTAAATATCTGTCTGTGCTCTGTGTGTCTCTGTTATTCTCTCTTTCTAGAGGATGGAGCAGGCTGATTGTGGAGAAACCGTTTGGTTGAGATCTGCAGAGCTCAGAGGAATTATCAGCACACCTCTCTTCCAACTTCAGTGAGGATCAGATCTACCGCATAGACCACTATCTGGGCCAGGAGATGGTGCAGAACCTCATGGTACTCAGGTGACACAGACAAGTTTCTGAATGCAGTTTATATTTAATCATGTGAAGTATTCGGAATTATCCTCATTTGAACTTAACTAAAAGAACATCATCGAAATTTTAAATGGCTCTTTAAGCAATTGTAAAAATACAAAAGGGGCATTCAAGTCAAACCCGGTACTTGTGATGACATTTCTTGTGAATGAAATTGTAAAAACAATTTATATTTACAGAAGACTTCAAGCCACAGTACGGTGATGAGACTCTTATCCGCAGTAGAACATGTGAATTATGCTTTAAAGATGTCCGTATGCCCGTGAATGATGATACTGGCCGAGGTGGCTCGAAGCCCACTGCAGTTGTTCCTCTGAACATTCAGTGGATGAAACGCCTGATCATTTGAGATTGACGAATAACTTGTCGCCAACTTGCACGAGAGACGCATCTGTCTGAGGGAACTGTACACACAGTCTTTCATGAACACCTTTCTTACAGTCTTGACCTCTTTCTATTAAAGGAGTTACTGGGAAGCCAGACAGTCTGATTGTGGCTCCAGTGCACTAAGAAACTTGACTGTGATTCTCTGAACACCATGGAGACCTATGAGGTATTGTCAAAAGAAGGATGAGAAACACCATACACAACAATACAGACAAGCTGAAGCCTGTTACCAAAGAAACCCGGATAAAATAGCATTAGCGTAGCAAAGGATTTTATAGAGAAATAAGTTTTTATTCTCAGGATTCTCATGTAATTCTGTTATCCTTGTCTTATCCGTGGCTTTACATGTCTTCTGATTTGACTGTTATTTTGCATGTCAGCCATAGAAAAAGATCACAGTCTGCTCTAAACCAAGTGATAACCAAATAAAAATGCTATTCCACTCTGTCGTAGAAGATCTGACAAGTGTGTTGAAATAAAAATATGGTTCACCCAAGAACTTGTGGGGTAAACCAGTGCATAAGGAAATCTGGGAAAAAAAACTAATTATTAAAGAACTGGATTCCAGGAGGTGTAAAAGAAGGCCTATTTTTACAGATGATAGTATCTTGTGGAGAATAAAGAATGTTTTTCTATCATTGCCCTCATTGCCATATTCTTATAAAATGAACTGACTGAAAGACACATTCTGTGTAAATGGATGCTTCTATAATATTCCATGTTTTGGAAACATGGTACAGACACAATTTTTAATCAATACAATATTATTGAACGCTTTTTTTTCTTCCCCAGATTTGGCAATACAATTTTTGGCTCTATCTGGAAGAGGGACAGCATCGCCTGCGTCATTCTCACATTTAAAGAACCCTTTGGAACTTACGGGAGAGGAGGGTACTTCAATGACTTTGGTATTATCCGGTGAGAAAGCATTGTATAGTTTAAAATGTTTTGAGGATTGAGAAATGACCAAAAATTAGCATTTTACTTAGTTTTACTTTATGTAGGAAGTAGGATTTCTTTCACTTCCTTTTCAATCTTCCTCTTCTCAGTGACGTCATGCAAAACCATCTTCTCCAGATGCTCACTTTGGTTGCCATGGAGAAGCCTGCCTCTACCAACTCAGATGATGTGAGAGATGAGAAGGTATCGCAAGAACATCAAACCAAACACAAAAAATGGATTTCCAAAACCATTGCTGTACTAAATATTTCTAATCAGTGAGCGACTGAATGCAGGAACGTGACTGTGGCTGAAATTCTCTTGGGGTCTGTTTCTGCCCCACAGGTGAAGGTGTTGAAGTGTATAGTACCAGTGACTCTCCATGATGTTGTCCTGGGGCAGTATGAGGGAAACCCTGATGGGGAAGGAGAAGCTAAACTGGTTTACCTGGATGACCCGACCGTTCCGAAGGTTCGCACACGGCCACTTTCACCACTGCGGTGCTCTACGTCCATAATGAGTGCTGGGAAGGTTCAAACTCAAGTTCTGTTTCTCATTGGACAGCAAGGACCCACTGCCATTCTTCATGAGATCCCTTCCCGTTCTGTGGCGATTATCCCTTTTTGTGTTAATTTGCCTTATTCTTCTTTGTAATAGGTGTTCCTTTGATCCTGCGGTGCGGAAAAGCCTTGAACGAGCGCAAGGCCGAGGTGAGGCTGCAGTTCACTGATGTGCCCGGCGACATCTTTAATTCACAGTGCCAGAGAAACAAGCTAGTGGTGCGCGTTTCAGCCTGACGAGGCCATTTATGCCAAAATGATGAGCAAAAAACCCGGCGTGTACTTTAACCCCGAGGAGACGGAGCTGGACCTGACCTATCGTAGCAGATACAAGGCAAATAATACTGTTTCATGTCTCTCACAGTGGCACTGTAACGATCATCAGATTACACAATCAAAAAGGTTTCGTATATGTTCTGAGTAAACCTGTACACACACTGCCTCCTTATACAGGACGTTGCCTTCGTCCCGGATGTGTTCAGTGGAAGTCAGATGCACTTTGTACGCAGGCGAATCTCACTCTATTCCAACAGTTTTATATCACGTCACATCGCAGCTGTAGAACTAGCAGGTGGATTTGATTCTAAATTACAACTTGACGTCTGTGTGTTTGCGTGTTTCAGTGATGAGCTCAGGGAAGCCTGGAGAAACCTCACCCATCTCCTCCACCAGACCGAAACAGAAAAGACACAACCAGTCCCTTACACATACGGAAGGTAGGACATCTCTTCAGTCATGGCGAGACAGTTCTTAGCTTAATACCTGTAATGCCATCTTCTGTTTCATCCCTAGCCGCGGACCTAAAGAGGCGGATGAGCTGATGAAGAGGCTGGGATTCCACTATGGAGGAACGTACAAGTGGGTCAACGCTCATCCTGTGCAACACTCCAATCTCTGAGCGATGATTGCTCTGACTTAAATTGCCAAATCCAAATAGAGGAGATGAGCTTATTAACCAATCTCATTACTTGAGATTTGCTTTCTTCAAATTAATATCTTTCCGTCTGAGAATGTTTACAGCTACCTTTTGTCCCCCAAATCATGGGGAAAGGATTACACTCCTTACCTCTTCGTTTAACCATAATGCTTCTCTTGATATGTTTTTGTTTGTGTGAGATTTGAATGTAATTTGCAAGCTCTTATCTTCTTATCTTCATCTCTGATCAAATCAAAATGCACTACATGTTTCTTTACTGTAAACTTTACCTTTCTTATTTTTCGCCACATTGAGTGAGGGGAGCAGCATTATATTAGCACATTGCTACAAGTGGTGGTTGAGGAGATGAAAAGCATTTGACATGAAAGTTCAGTATTGTATATCAATTTCCAGAGTTACATTTAGTTTTTTGTAGAATGACATTTTCAAAGTTTTTGAGCACTTTGTCTATTTTTGACGTGTTCAAGTCAGGGTGTTTCCCTAAAGAGGAAAATGCACGTCTAATTTCAGACATGTGGGTGTGTGGTTCATCTCAACAGACTGCCACACACACACACACCGAGTCAGCACATGATGACGGTGTAATACATCAATTAGATTCAGTTCTGTGCAAACTGCTTTAAGCCTGGCCTGTTCCGGTCCGGACACATTCCAATCAGTCCTCAAGTCTCAAGTTTGCGATTTTGTGACGTGTGATTACTGACCCTGCTGGTTGTGACTCTCACTCTCAGGTAGGTGGCTGTGCCAGGGGGCATGTTGTCACTCAGCGTGGAGGACAAACCGGTGGTCTGGTATAAACTGGAATGTGTTAAGTGGATAAATACAGTGTTAAACTGTGCTGCAGTCAACTGACTTGTATATCTGCCTATACTTATGACTTCAGTCATAAATTTATTCTTTTAAAAAAGGCACTTCATATCCAAAATGTTTTCTGTTAACTGTAAAAGATTTCTTAATAAAATAAATAAATGTTGGACCATCAAATGTGTGTGAAAAATTGTTTATTGCAATATTCTACTGTAGTTTATAATTTAAATAAGAATTTTTATTTCATATAGTTTCTATGGCTAGGTACATTAGTTGTGTAAAAAGCATCGTTTGCAATTTCTGTTTCCCTCACGGTATTTCCGGGAGACTATGTCCTCCTCGATGCCCCGGGCAAACAAGCGCACCAGCTGACCATGTACTCTGGGAATAAAAGAAAAAAAAAAAAAAAAGAAGAAAACTTCTGACTCACTTGGAATGGAATGCAAGAGATAAAAACTCAGAATTATAGAGATATTTATTTGACATTTCACATTCCTAAAATCAAAGTAGTGATCCTAACTGACCTAAGACAAATGTTTTCTAGGATTAAATGTTAAAATTGTGAAGTTTAAATGTATTCTTCATCTGTAAACCTCTGACTTTAACTAAGCCTGGGACCAAAAAGGAGCTCAACACAGGGTCATGGGGTCAGGGTTAACATCCAGGTTATAAAAATGGAGCACATTAATACACTGCATTTAAAACTGTAACACTCCAAATCCTAAGTGTCTTGTATGACAATGTAGTGTTAACTAATGAAAGCTGGACCGGCTGCTTCCTTCTGAACTAAGTATGCATACTTTTAGGAAACTTAAGTTCGACAGGTCATAATACTTATTTCAATTTAGTTGAATGTTAATTTTTGTTTTTTTACTTTTGGATAAATAGCCCTTCTGACTGATCACCTTCATCCTATGATGGAACATTTCTATCCACATTAGAGCAGTGTCCCCACCCCTACCCACAGGGTACAGGCTCAATCGAAATTACATGACAAGTGTGAAAATTACAAGCTGTGTACATGCAGTCACCAGATCTCTATCTAGGGGAGATTTTTGGGGCAACATGTTAGGCAGCATTTTCTCCACCATCAAAACACCAACTTATATCCTGTATATTGTGCTCCAGTGTGATCTAAAAAAAAGTTCTGGCTGCTTGTGGTGGCCCAAAGCGTCACCTCTTTGTACACAGAAAAACTAGAAAGTCTAGTATGTTACAAGGATGATATTTAATTTTTTTTAAGAAACTATCATTTTAATTTAGTTTAATTATTTTTTCTTATTCAGAAAATGACTTAATAGATATTTTTCGCTGCTCTTATCATGTATATTAATAAAAAGTGAACACTTACCTGCATAAGATTTCAGTATACGGTAGAATCTCTCCATCACAGTTCCACACAGATGCAGCAGACCGTTTACTAGAGCACAGCCCACACAGATAATTTCTCTTCTTCCTTCCTTCATCCTTTATCCCTTCTTCCTTCTGCTTTCCTGCAAGACATTGCTGGGAGCCTATCCTGCAAGACTCGAGGTCTCCTTCACACACACTCCCAGGATCCCCCATTACACCTGCTGTCATTTTTCGGCTTTCTTTCAACTTCTCCTCATTCTCCTCCTCGCTGGCAATAAAGGAAAAGCGCGCTGCCTTGACCCGGTGCACCTCGACAAAGGGCAGGTCAAACTAAAACACAGAGTTTTAGGGAATTGGTTACTACACACACACACACACACACACACACACATTTGTTTTCTGATTTATGTTCAGTCCAAAAATCTTCGCTTTTAATGCATTATAAATTGGCTTGAACAGAATGTATAGAGTTGCTTTTCTTTGTCTAACAATTAACCTGAGCACACAGCATGAAAATCCTAGTTTTTAATTTATGCATTAAACAGAATTATTTGATGCTTATAACCCCTTTGATCTGACCATGTATGGTTTCACACTTTTCTGTGTCTTTTATCTTAACTGTTGTACAATATGTTCTAGTTCTGAATAATAAGCCTTTTGGAACTAAACAAGGAAAAAAAGGATCAGTGCGTTGAAGCCTTTTCCAAAAATGCTTGTAAGAAATGATCAGCCAGAACAGCACTATTCATAAATGCTGTACCAAACTATAGAGGGGAAACACAGAACACGTTCATCCTCACCTGATCCTGTGTGGTGGTGTGTCTGTGCAGGTATGTGAGGAAACCCAGGGGGTTGGTGTTCCTCACCAGGATGAGGTCACCTGTCCCGTCAGCCAGGTGTGCTGAAGGTGAGAGACCTTTGGGGCTCCGTGGGCATGAGCTGGACATGCAGGTGAGGGAGACGCACCTGAATCTGCCCTCAACACTCAACCACTCATCTGTGGGCGAACAATGAGAAAACACAACTGAGTCAACTTAAAATCTTCGAACAGCATGTCTAAAATAATGAGTGCTATCTTAATGATCTAATAAACAAATCTGGTCACTAAAAATCCATAACTAGCTCTTCTGACTGATCACCTTCAGGTATGGAACATTTCTATCCATATGTCCCCACCGCTACCCAAAGGGCTCATTATAAATTACACAAGTGTGAAAATTACATGCTATGCACATGCAGTCTCCAGATATCAAGACTGGCTGGACAGAATTTATCGAAACGTTTGCAGTACTTGCATATCTAGTTTAACCTGCACCATAAGTGAAATTAAAATGTTGAGTAAAAGCGATGTTCCGGATTTAATACTCAACTTTAAAATAAGCTACTAATAATTGCTTGTGCAATGTAAACAAACACCTGCAACAATATATTTTCACAGCTGAAATAACAGCGCTGAAGTGGTATCTAGTCTACAGGGTTACAGGAAAACTTTGAGATTTTCTTAAGAGAGTCTGTCTTTTCTACAGCCATCATTTCTACAGAAAGGCTACGGGGGGAAATAATCCACCTGGGTCACATTTAACTGACCGTGTAAACGTAGCTTTAGTTACACGTGCCACGTTCCGATCAGCAAGTGGTTCCCCGCAAAGTAAACTGCACAGGGAGCAGACTTTAAAGTGCACTCTGACATGGACACAGAAATCGGCAATCCATTGCTCTTCCTGTGACATCCCGGATGTGAAGACCTGAATTTTTTCTACCTATATTGTCGACCTGAATTTGAAGACTCGCATTTTGTCAACCTGAATTTTAATACCTGAATTTTTCCAACCTGAAATTTAATAGCTGAAT
>JAQMYJ010000015.1:21104551-21155230 GCA_030014305.1 Clarias laeviceps | reverse complement strand
ATGTAGAAAGAAATAAAAATCAGGAACCATCATGGAGTTAGAAAGTGACCCCAAACTTTTGAACGGTAGTGTATATTGAAAGCACGTGTAAAATGTCTGCATCTTATTCACAATCCAAGTTGTCAATAACTTGTTAAAAAAAGGAAATCAAATGCATTTGCATTTAAAAGTGGTGCATGATGTATCAGCTATATAGATCTGAAAGGAAAAGAAGACATGTATGTGAGGAGCAGGTTGAAGACTCACCGGTGTTCTTGTCTCGGTTCTTCTTGTCCAGCTCGGTCCAGCTGAAGCGCCAGCCGCTGAGGAGCGCGCGGTGCCGCTTATTCCTGAGCCACACACTCGACTCCAGCCTCACCGAGTCGGTCTCCATCACCTCGAAAACCACCAAGACTTCACTGAATAACTCACACACCTCGCTTTAACGGTGACATTTTGTCCTCCACACTTTGCGCGAGCTAACCAGCGTTTCGCTCCATGGGTTTAATATTAACACCTGTCTCGTGAGGGGGAAAAACAAACGAACGCACGTGACTTACTCGCTATAAACGAAATATACCACAATATTAATATCTTTTTTTTTTTTAAGTGCAGAAAATATAATATTCGATAATCTTCTTCTTCTTCTTCTTTTGTTTCTCTCTCCTGTTACTGAAGTCTTGAGATTGGTGTCTAAAAAAAACTTCCTCGTGCACACCTGTATACCTGTACTGTGTAATTATCATACCGCGCTCTGATTGGATAGAGAACTGGTGACAATTTGCATATACATAAGATTGTGGATTGAAAGGCGGGGCTACCTGATACTCTCTCAGCAGTGTGCTTCAGTGTCATATTAAATAACTCACAGTAAGTGGCTTTGCAAAATTATAAAAAAAAAAAAAAAATTGTAGTATTATACATAGTCTGACTAAAGTACGCACAAAAGTATAGTTCATTCAACGTAATTATAAATAAATATACCATGCTGCCCCCTTCCTGTCTTTACATCACTCACTCACTCATTTTCTATACTGCTTTATCCTGTGTACAGGATCATGGAGCCTATCACAGGAGAAATTAGGGCATGTGGCACACTACACCCTGGACGAGGTGTCAATCCATACACAAGCCTAATGTGCATGTCTTTTAACTGTGGAAGAAAACCAGAGGACTCTGGGGAAACCCACCAAGCACGGGGAGAACACACAAGTTCCATGCACACAGAGCTGAGGCAGAAATTTAACCCGGACCCTGGGGGGGTGTAGAGCGATAGTGCTAAGACATTGTGCCACCTGTTTTCAGATGATGAAACAAATTGTAATATTACACAAAGATAACCCAAGTTATTAATTAATTGATGATTTATTTCATTTATTAAAAGGAAAAGCTATACAAACCTTTCTGGACCTGTGTGAAAAAAGTAATTGCTCCTAAACCTAATGACTGTTTCTTATTGTTGAATCATGAACACTGACCTTAACTGAGGCAAGTGATGGCTGCAGTTCTTTAGATATTGTTCTGAGGTTTTTTTATGAGCTCCTGGATGAATCATCATTGTGCTCTTGGAATAATTGGTAGGCTGGCCACTCCTGGGAAGGTTTACGACTGTTTCAAGTTTACTACTTTTGTGGATAATCACTCACTGTGGTTTACTGGAGTCCCAAAGACTTAGAAATGGCTTTGTAACCTTCTCCTGATACATGTTAATTTGTTTTTCATCTGTTCTTGAATTTATTTTTGATTGTTTAGCTTTTTTTGTAATAGATCTTTTAGCATGTCAGAAAGGTTTTATTTAAGTGATTTCTTGATTTAACAGGTCTGGCAGTAATCAGGCCTGAGTGTTGCAAATGATATTTAACTTATCATTCAGCAATTAGTTTTTCACATAGGAACAGGTAGGTTTGAAGCTTTTTCCCTTAATACATGAAATAAATAAAAACTGCATTTTTTATTACTTGGGTTGTCTTTGTGTACACATTTAATTAGTTTCATGATCTGAATCATTTAAGTGTCATAAATATAAAAAAAAAAAATCAAGACGGGGCAAATACGTTTTCATGGCACTATAAAAAAAATTTTTTGTATGCTAAACTCAGACTAAGTAATAGGTTCAAATGTAAAAACTTATTTTGGACGCAAAGTACAGAAGTTCTTTCTCTCCTTCAATCCTTCATAATTTTTTGAGCTTGTGTTCTCTGTAAACACTCTCAAGTACTGGATTGACAAGGCTGCCTTTTCTTAAAATACACTCTGTACAACCAGCTTTTCTTGATCACCTTGTGATCATCTACATGCCTCTATTTCTTGCTTCAACAAAGCTGCCTTATTCTTTGCTTGTTTTCCTGTAAAGTTTTTGTTAAATTATCCAGAATAAATCCTGTTAAAGTGGACACAAAATAGCCTCAGTGCTATAGGATTTACAAAAAAGGTCTCAATTACCTTTCAGGACATTTTTTTTTAATCAATAAGCTTTTAGCACACTTGTTTATACCACAATTGCTTTATTACTGTGTAGTAGCTGTTTAAACCTGAATTATAGATAATGTAAATCAGAGAAGGTGAACTGAGAGAGAGGGAGAGAGAGAGAGAACAAGAATTGCAAGAAATACCAAAACCATTTTAAAGGGAGAAAAAAGTATTTTAGACACAGATGCATCAAAAATGACAAATGCATACAAGTCTAAGGAATGTGGCCTGTTTTAAATATAGTTTATTATACTATATATAGTAGTTACCTACTATTATTTGAATTACATACATACCACAGGTGATAGGAGATTACTCTTGTCTTGTAGAAAAGCATTGCCTGAGTTTCTTCTACTGTCCAGTTTTTGTGATTTTGGGCAACTGCAGCCTCAGATTCCTGTTCTTTGCTTGCAGGAGTAGAACCTAATATGTACTTCTGCCTTTGTATCCTATCCACCGAAAAGTTCAGTAAACTAGGAATTCTGAGATGCTTTCCTGCTCATCACCATCGTAAAGAGTCATTTGAGTTTCTGTAGACACCCTGTCTGCTCCAACTAGGCTTGCTGCTCATTCTTCTCTGAACTCTCTATTACACAAGTAGTTTCTGTCCACTGAACTGCTGCTCACTTGATTTTTTTCCCTTTCTACACTATTGTGTATAAATTCTAAAAACTTTTTTCTCCTATAAAATAATAATAAAAAAGTTAGAAAGCACATCCTGAAAAACACAAATCATCCTGTTTTGCACCAACAATAATGCAACAGTTAAAGTCACAATGATGACATTTGATTTTATGCATCTGTGTGATTGGATTATTTATGTAAATATACAATCAAATAACAATTCTATTTATAATAATAATAATAATAATAATAATAATAACAATAATAATAATTATTATTATTATAATTATTATATCTATTATAATTATATGTATATAATTATTGGATAATATATGTATATATTTATACATTAATTCATTCATTTATTCATTCAAACTTAAAAAAAAAAACTCTAATCCAATCTGCTGCAAAAACACATTTGTCCACTGGATGTCACTGTTATCACATAAGTAAGAAATTTTATCCTCGGGTGATTATTGTCCAAAATCTTGAATTCTTCATTTGTATCAGAAAAAGCTAACCAGGAAGAAAGCAGCCAAACCCAGAAGCCCATGTGAACTATGTCCATGACATGAGCTGTGATTTGGGAGGAGCATGTGTGAAACAGTCAAAGTTTAATGTAATGTATTCCCCTAAAATAAAAGAGAATCTAAACGGAGATTAAGCAAACATTTATTCATAAATTGACTTTCAAATTACCCCCCCCCCCCCAAAAAAAAAAAAAAAGACAGAATAGTTTGATCCTGAGCTTACTGTCTTAGTGGTGTTTCTCCCATGTCTTTGTGGGGTTCATCTGGGTTTCTTCCCTACTCTCAAGAATTAAGTGAACTGAGTACACTAATTTGGCGCTAGGTTTGAGGGAGGGTGTGAATCTGTGTATGCATGACGCTCTGTGATGGACCACCGCTCCATCCAGGATGTGTTCCTACCTCATACCCAGTGTTCCTCGGTGTAGTAGAATAAAGTAGCTATTATAGATGGATAAATGAAGGGTTCATAAACATTATAGGCAAACAACCCAAAACTGACTGCATGAATATCTTAAACCTTGAACACATTACATAATGCCTAAAGTCTAGATTTACAATATGACTATTGAAATACTTGGATATTTCATTATATTTTCAACATTATAAAATGTAAGTGACTAAAAACTAAAGGAATCTTTCTTGCTCTTCCTAGTCTACTGGGAAATACTGTTCTAGGAAACATATTAGGCCTGACACAGAGCTGACGAACTTCTTGTATAGACACAGGTTTTTACATGTGCACATGTGCAGCACTGTTCACACACCGACTGCATATCTTATGTACGTCTGGAAAATGTAAAACGACATCCATGAGATAAGAACATGGGAGTTATCCCTGTCCATCAGGTTTTCAATCAATTTTACGTACAGGGATGTTAAGCTTAAAAAAAACTTTCTGCTGTCATTGTAATGGTTGTCATGAACAGTGTTGCAAAAGAAAAAAAATAAATTCAATCAAAACTTACTTTTAAAAGTATTAACTAATCTGTAGTCGTTACCACTGTGGTCTCACATCACTAGGGTTGAGGGCTCGATTCCTGCCACAGGTCTGTGCGCGTGGTGAGTTTCCTCCAGATACTCCAGTTTCATCCTACAGTCCAAAGACATGCAGATTAGGCTAAATGGTGCCCTCAAATTGTCTGTAGTGTCAATGTGTGTGCCCTTCAATAGATTGGCACCTTGTCCAGAGTGCACCTTAAGCTCAAAGTCTCCTGGTATCCATTCTAAACGTGACTCCCAATAACATTTTAATATACTGTATATTGCAGAAACAAAACTTCATCTTTAATATTGCTAATATAAATTTTTTTATAGTTAAGTTAAGCCCTTATTTGTCACATTTACATTATATACATTATAAACACACAGTATATATATATATATATATATATATATATATATATATATATATACCAGGGCCCAACAATGGGAACCTGATAGAGCTGGGGCTCGAACCGTCGACCTTCCGATCAATAACTCTGATGAATTAAACAAAAGTAATGGTGAGGGTTTTTTCGACCTTTTTTTTTTTTTAAACTAGGCGACTAATTTGGAAAGCCCTGCTACATTTTCTGTAGTGACTGCAGTATATTTATTGAACAGAAGAGGGCGCTGATACAACAACCTTAACTAACTGAATACGGTATTTCTGTAAATAAACCCTCACTGCTTTTCTGTGGCAGATATTGTCCTTGATGTAATAATTTTAGAATATAAACAATTTAAACAAAACGATGTTTTCATCTTGTATCGTATCAGTATCATTGTTTCCAAAAGTTACATTCGGAAATGTTAAGATGTATGGTTGCCAGATTTACTCTAAAACATTCTCCGGTGTTTAAATAAAAGTTTAATTGTTAATACCAAAATGGGATGTGGGATCATAAATCTAATTAAAGTATTTAATTCTCAATACTACATGGAATTTCTATTCGTTTCGTTTTGAGCCGCAGCAAACTTTTTAAATGATGGTGTAAACGTTCACGTATCTGGCAACCCATTCCACTTTTTTGTAGCCGTAGGTGGCGTTTCTTCGCTGTAGATCCGATGCGTGCTTTTTTTTCGCTCCGCGTCTCTACATCAGGCAGCTTTGCACAACTTTTCGGCTCCGTAGAATAACACAGGAAGCCCGACACAGATATCGCGACCCCCGGCAGGTTTGGGAAAAGCTCCCGCCGCACACGCTCACGGCTCGGGTCGGTGGATGAGCGCGGCACGGAGACACGGCACCGCTTTTCCACGCAACTTATTAAAAAGAGACAAAGTTTCTCGCGCAGGCGGCTCGTGTTGAGATCTTCTCGGTCCCTGTTCCGCCTGGGAAAAATGGGGACTCGAACCGGAGCGCGAGGGCTTTCTGTTTTGATCCTCATGGTCATCGGGTCGCATCTCATTAACGTAAGTGCGCTATAATGTTTTAGTGACTTAGTGAGCTGCTTTGATTCATACACCTTGTGTGTATAAAGTGCAAAACCACTCCTTTGAGTAGGTTATCTCACTGATATCCACACACAGTGCACGCACAGCACCACTCAGTGACCCTTGCCTTTCTTCAGCTGGTGCATTCTTAGAAAATAAAGGGTGCCAAAACTTTGTTTTATTGTAACGTGTAAGAATTTGAATGCAGCTTTTAAGATAAGTTGCAGACATATAACCCCAGTTGTAATCCTGATTAGTGCTAAAGAAACACACACACACACACACACACACACACACACACAGTGGTTCAGGTTAACACTTACACACTGATTTGACACTGATTATTGTGTGCCTTCTGCAGCGTCCTTCCCCTGATCTAATCTCGTCCATAGGAACCCGGCTATTCATAGACGTTGTGCATCCCTGTAAACTTTCCAAGCTTTATTTCCATGCACACACACGCTTGAGCGTGAACACCTTGACTGCCGGGTGCTGGTCATAAACCTTTTTTTTTTTGCCACCTTACACAGAAAAGGGCTTTCACAGTTTAATGGGAATGCAAAAGGACCTAATGTCCACCCTTGAGGCACTCCGCTTAGTTGAGAGTTATATTACTTAGGTAGTTAACTCAGTCAAGCGAGCAATTAGCCTTAATGATACCTAGCTGTGTTCTGTCTTGTTCACCAATACGGTCTCTTTAGAATTTATAGAAACACAATTGTACAGTTTTTAAGAAAGTAATCCAACAAGGGCTATAGCGCTTTGTCAAATTTTTTTGTTTTTTTGTAAATTTTATTTATTAAAGAACACCACGTCTTATATATTTTTTTTAGATGAACACTGAGTATAATTTATTGTTGTCCAGGAAAATATTTATTTTTACTTTTAGGAAAAAATAAACAAATAAGGGTATTGTGATGCACCTTGTTTCAGATCCCACCACCTGCTGTAGTACATACCATTGGCCAAGATTCAAAATAAATCTCTGTGCAAAGCTATTACATAACGTTTCTACAGGAACCTAGCTAGGTACAGCTACACGATTTCCAAAATTAACTTCACAATTATTTAAACACACATTGAGTTTGGAATTTAAATCGTGATATCTAACTATTAAATTTACCATTTTGTATTTAAGCATATTAATATAGGTTAAAAGCAAACAATCACCAAAAGATCACCGCTAAAAAAAGTAAAATAAAAAAAAATAAATATTTTTCTGACAAACTCTACATAAATGCATATGTTACCGTCTAAAAATTGTGGCCTTTTGCGATTAGATAATTGCACTGGTCCGTATTTTGATTTTAACTAATCGCGCAGCACTGTAGCTATGACATAGTCAATATGTTTATTTGCAGTGCTCGGACCAAACCTTAGAGCTTACAGTCGAAATATTAAGCAACACCTTTTTGTTGATTATGCAAATGCAACCTTTGCTAGTTTTATTTTGTACTGTATTTTGCTGCTTAACTAGCTGAACATGAATATTTTAACATTAAGTTAGCTATGTCTTTTTTGGCTTAGTCAATTAAGTTTGGTGGGGAAAAGAGAATTTCAGACTGGGCAGCACAGTTGGGCAGTAACTAATACGCTTACACAGGTTATTTTATCAGCCTTTAGATATCGCTATCATTCTGTCTAGGAAAAAAAGGGCTGATTAGAGACATGAATGTGCCTTAACTGCAGAAAACAAGAATTGATTTCAGAGGTTTGGATAAAACAAAAAAACAAAACAAACAAAAAAAATGAGGTCAGACATGGTGTTATAAATGAACGGAAGTCTTAATATGAAATTTAATAACTGTTGATCATGAGTTATATACCACCAGCTATATTGGAATGTCCATTTACTGTTTAAGTCCGTCTCGTTATAATTGATTGAAGTGCAAACGTCATTGCATAACAAAAGGACTTTACACATTCTCTCTTTTTTTTTTTTACTGATTGTTTTTAAACAGAAAGCTATTGTACACACAGTGGTTTGATCACTGCATTATCTAGGATAGGGACATCATTATTTTCACTGTAGCTCAACTTTATTACTTATTACATGACTTATTGGATTCAATTGAGCTAGTTTCTAAAAGCAACCCAGCTGCGCAATTGGAATTTCAGCGGGTCGTAAATATCCACCAGCTCTGACAAAACGGCAGTAAATGCTTTTTATTATCTTTTAGTTTACTAGCACATCCGAGCCTTCCCCGCCTCTCTGTTAGCAATCAGGTGGTTGGTAATTGCTACTGGATTCTTTGCTGTGCTTGGCCGTGCCGGTGATTTCTCTGCGGTGGAGCTGTAAAAAGATCCTGATGGAGAGAGAGATGTTAAAATGGGATGAATAAGCAAAGAATGGAAACGTGCTGAACTTAAACTGGTGATATTTATTTCTATATAATAAAATATGATATAATATAATATAATGTAATCTGATTATGATTATGTATATATAATATAGTAAAATTGAGAATTGTTATTCTTTTGTGTGGCAATTCATGTACTGCCTCATTGACTTCAAAATAGATGTTATTATTATTATTATTTATTTTTATTTATATATGTTTGCATTTGAGGTGGTAATATGTTCTAGTACCTCTATAATCCTACAGGTGGTTCGATATAAGCTATTCACACATTGGCATGCAGCATAGTATCCTGTGTAATAGGAGCAAATTATTTGCTTAAGTTTGTTTAGAATCGTAAAAACATATAAAAAGAAATGTATATTTAATCAATATATTTATAAAATCTATTAAAATTCTAATAAAATTGCAACACCAACTCAATCAGCACCAAGGTATCGTGATCAGATTGCATCATGTGGTCCCTAGTGATTCCCATCCCTAGTATGCACCATTAAAATAGTTGTATACAAGTAAACACTTGTGTGGAATTCAGTTTCTTTTTTTTTGTATAAGGCTTTTGCAGTAACTTGAGATTTTAAATGTTTGACCTTTAAGTTTAGACTTAACCTGCCTACAAGGCAGAGGTGTCCAGGCTTTAAACCTTCAGGAAAGGTCATTTGAAATCCTTTAATGCCTTTGATTAATAATTTATCAGCAGGTTGTTAAATTGATGTAATGCACACACGTGTACTCTCTTTTATTGCACACAGAATAAAGACATTGCGTAATAACTGTTGGCTTGGTCAAATATAGTAGCTCCCTTAAATAAAAGGTGTATCCATGCTGGATCTGTCTAAATCTGTATTTTTGTAGTGCCCCAAAGATTCTGATCTCCTTGTGCATTCAGATTTAATCCAAAAGTGGGCGTGGTCCAACAACAATTCAGAATTGCATGACACTGATTGACTCGTGCATCGTGGACTCAAAGTTCAAATCTTGGTCTTAATGCATAACCTTGTGCATAGGCTAAAGGGGTCTTGTTTGTGCTTATAGAACCTGAAAATGCCTGAAAGGCTTGCGTTGTTCCAACTGAAACCAAGTTTTATGATGAGTGAGTTAGAGGACCGTCCTGTACAGGGCATAATTTGGCGCTTTTATATTTGGCATGTTCCAGTCTGTTTAGGTCAGGGCTAAAGTTATCCTGTTGCTTCATGTGCTTTTTGGTTTGGTTTCACAGTGCACAGATGATTAAATCAACCAAAAGCCAAAAAAAAAAGGATGCTCAAAAAGGTACATAAAGGTTTGCAGAAAATCTTAAAAATTACCCAAGTAAAGTGCTCACCTCCTTGATTTAAAGGAACTGCACCGAGGAGAAACAGCTTGGTTTAAATAGTCTAACTGATCCCGTAAGTGGTGACGGCTGTCGCTTCAGCAGAATCACACTTGCCATGTCAACTTTTCGTGTTGATATGCACGCACTCTGGTGGTGTCTAGCCCCCTCATTATGACCATCAGCCACTATTATGGTTCACGTTCACTCCCGGGTTGTAACGCTGCATGCCTTCGTGCCACGATGTTGTGACCGATCGGTTTCTATTTTGCCTTATATCATCCTTTATTAGTTATATATAACCTTGTATTATCAAGATACAGTATAGATCCGAGATCCCGGATACCTCGGCAGAGTTGTGTGCGGAGGCTGAAGAATTTAGGATTTCTCCCAAACGTAAATCTGCTTTGTGAATTTCGTGTCAACTTTGAGTGGTTTATGGTTTATGGTTTCACACTCAGGGTGAACACTTGGGGATTAGAAGCTTCTGATCAAAAGAAAAAAAGCTGCGTTTTTGAAATTCATTCCCATTCCTGACGTGGCATTCCTAAATCATCCCCTCCCCATCCTGGGGAATCTCGCCAGCATTCCCACCAGATGCCCACAGGCCTTATCTCACACTTGGCACATACTTTGCACAGAAAATGAATTGATTGTAAGAACAATCCATTACCTTGGCAGAAAACAGAAGAAATTTTGCTTGATAGTTTATATTGTACCTCATTACCTAGTGTTTCTGAACTTATTAGAGCATATTAGAGATTTGTAATTTTTCTGCATATCTGGAAAGTGAACATTTTTCGTTTAAAATGTACTTGAACAGAATATTTATGAATGTACGTACTGATAAATTTGCCAAACTTACCAAAGTTGCCTTACATGATGAAAATTATAAAATTTGGCTTGTTGTCAAACAAAAAGAAAATGTCAGAGAAATTCAAATTCAGTTCTTGAAATTTCTTGAAACTCTAGCATTGACTTGAGATTTTTAAATATATATTTATACAGTTGTGTTTTAAAACTATTAATTGGTATTTGAAATTTTTTTTCTAAAAAAAGCCTAATGATTCTAAAAATTTACTTAAAACCTTGCACCTACATATAAGCCATTGAATAAAATCCGATGTAATTTCAATAGTTACGGATTTTAAATATAATTTGTACATTTTTCATTTAGTAATTATTTCTTTCATTTAGTAAAGTATTTAAATGGAATTATGCAACATTTACTTTTTAGTCAGTTTTAGATATTCAGATTAGACATTCTGCTTTATTCCATTTTTTCATTTTTGTTTTGTCTGGGGAATAAACAAACACATTAAATTTTCCCCCTAATGTGACCTCATATAAGAAGATCCTCCCCTCCCCCCGACTTATTGCTCAGCCCTGATGTTCAGTGGAGGGGCGTGGCTCAGCAGTAGCTCATTTACATAGACACTGAAACGGTTCATTCGAAGGAGGAGTGAAATAAAAGGAGTTTAAGATATAAAAGAATGCATTATCTGAGGGGTTTTTAGCTGGAGCATTAACACACACACACACACACACACTCTCTGGTTGAGCTCTGAGGCCTGTATTAACTTGTTACAAAAATAGAAAAATATGAGACCTTTAAGGCATGTCAGTCTGTTAAAGGTCATTTAATTCTCTGTTATGCAAACAATAACAAAAAGATTTTTTCAAGAGTGACTACATTTACAGTTGGCACCGTTGCTGCTCAAAGTCAATGCTGTGTAAATTGTTGTTTAAAGGCAACTAAAATTTTGGTAAGGATTCTACATTCCTAAATCTTTGAAGATTTGCATAAATATTAATATTGTGCAAGTCTAATGTAAAGCTTATATATCGTTACACTACTGCGCATAATGTAAAAGTGTATAAATATGAACAGGAGTCTTAAACAAGGACAAACCCCAGTGTGGGAAATTAAATTTGTCATGCTTGATTAGAGTGAATTCTTTCCAGACGTGTTTATTTGCACTCGCTCCACTCTAACCCCTGGTGTCTCCCTCAAAGCACCTCCGCTGTTCAAAGCGTAAGCCGTAAGTCGTTCGTGAGTAAAGCAGAGGTACATTAAACCCTGCTGCTGCTATTTTTTTTTTTTTAAACCACATTATGCAAGAATTAAAGAATAACCCATTTAACAGTGCACATTTACTGTTGTTTAAATACAGGATACAACAATAAGAAATGGAGTTGATGTTCCTGTACCAAAGTTGATTATTTTACAATAGCAAAAAAGTGGTATTGTGTAAAAAAAATAAATAAAATGTTTTACTCCTCTTACGTCACATTGTTTTGCAATTTCTGTTTACTAAAAAAAACAGCACGTCATACGTTCGTACATGGTGTGTTCAAATCAAACTGGGACTTGGGATGTAGAATGCCGTACGTCTGTGAACGACAGTCCTGACTGAGGCGGCTCAGAGCCCACTGCAGTCATGCGCGTGAACATTCAGCGATCGGAATGCCTGATTCTTGGATAACTTGTCGCCAGCTTGTGAAAGAGACACTTCTGTCCGTACACACAATCATCCACCAGCACCACTTGCACGTTACAGGAACTCGTCTGGGAGTTAGTGCCACATCCCCGTCCAGTCCTGACCTCGCTCCAAGCCATTTTCACATGTGTGGGCCATTTAAGGAGTTCCTGGGAGGCCAGCGTTTCAGTGTACAGTTTAATATTAGGCTTATGTTATCTACTTTTATTTTAGTAGAATAAATGAAAACCAGTGTTTGTGTGAAGAAACGAGGCCAAACCAAACATTCCAGGACGCATGGAAAGCTGACAGCTCTGCATTTGTTCATCCTGAACTGAGGTGTGTCTGTGGTTTAGATTGAGGTCGGCGAGGTTAACAACCCACTATCAGACTCCACAGCTTGTGAGAATATCCACATACCACAGTTTTAATTACAGTATATTCAGCCAAACTATTTACTCCCCCCCCTCTCTCACGGCTCTCACATCTGCATATCTGTCTGGTGTGATCAAATCAGCTTGTGTCTAATCTGTGATGCATGGTTGCGGGATCCTCAGGCTTTTCATCTGTGAGCCGTTCAGAGTTACTTACGGGACAGACTGCAAACACAGCTGGCACGCCGCTCCTTGCAAGTGCGGACACGAGTTAGCGCTAACTCACATCAGCGCCCGATGCAGAAGACGACCTCACACCATTGTCTCTCCTACAACCCCCCCCAAACCCCCCCCACACACACACACCCCTCTGCAGCACCACCACGAACCACCTGCTGTCAGACCCTCTTTACGTCACACTGAGACATTCTGTCATGGCGTCAGATCAGACAGCAATGGTCTCGGCGTGTGGCTGGAGGTCTCTGTGATTGAATCAAAGGCAAAACTGCCACTCAAGACTTGACTGCTGGTGGCTTATAAATCTAAGCTACTGTACGCTCGACGTAATGTACATTTACAGTCTTGTCTGATGCTGCAAAGACAAATTGGCTGAGTAAGAAATACTTATTATCTTAGAAATAGTTGAGTGTTTCAAAAAAAATTCTAAAACTTTTTTTTAAAATTATATTTGTATTGAGTTCGTCTATTGAATTCATTATCAATCAATAATCGATTAAGATGCACTTTTTTCTAATATTAGTCATGTGACATAACTTAATGAGCCCCAAACAGTTTAAGCAAACAGAGTAAATTATTTTAAAAGAAAAACAACTAGAACAATGGTGTAAAGGACCACGTTTGATCAGCTCTCTCCATGTGCTTTAATTGTGAAGATTAATCATCATAGTGCCAAATACCATTTTATTGCCGCTCTATGTGGATCAATTTGGCCGTCAAATAAAATGAGAGAGAACTGTTTTTCCGCGTGTGCACAAATTACATTTTCGCTCGCTCAAACCCCAAGTGCTTGTCAGAGCTGCCAGGTCACATTGTTTAAAAAAAAAAAAAGCTAATAAAACACACCCAACTAATATCAGTTCTACAACTCGTACTGTAGCTCAACTATTTACACAAGTACATTCTTTCACTGGATTTAGCCTAATGTTGATTTCCAGCTCAAAACACTTTTTCGGTCAAAAGTAATAAAAGCAGCTACAGGAAAACCACCCAATCTGGCATCAGTGCTCACACAACATATCACAGCCTTGACAAGGCCAGAACATCAATACCTTCTTTCTATCAACAATACTGATTGAATAAAACAGCCTGGGATGATTTATCATTTAATTTTTGTATACATCAGTAACGCTAATCTAGTAATCCATCGAGTCTGCTGGGAAATGTCCAATATTGCTTATTACTGTGCCTTCAATGCAAGTACACCCTCTAATAAATATGCAAGCTATGGAGCATTATTATGCAAAACAAAGGTTATCTGTTAATAATGTTTTAACTGAGCAAATGAGTCGAAACATCCCTCGTCATGCATAGCATGTAGTAAACCTTTGACCCAGGTTTTGGGTCCGAAAGTCATTGAACGGCTTTGGCATCAATTAAAGCTAAGATATAAAACTGAAGCTTTAACAATCTAGAATCAAACTGGTATAATGCAAAGAAATGAACTGTCAATAACGAGGGGCCTGGAGCCAATACCAGGAGACGGCACAGGCACGAGGCTATACTATCATTAATATACTAATAATGGATTAGTAATGGATAATGAATGAATTAATATAAGCCCCATGGTTTGCCTTGTACTTTTGACTCCGGTCCAAAAGAAATCAACCCCTTCTGAATAAAAAGAATCTAGAATGGGTTTGAACAATTTAACAACAATTTCTAGACATTCCGTTATTCAACAGCACTGAGTAAACACTGCAGCAGTAATGCTAATAATGAACGGTTCCTGCTAATACTGGCTGGGATCAGGATCAAGCAAAACACCACCTCCGTCATGTGTGCTTGTCTTGTAAAAGCCGTTTGCAAACTGAGCTGCCGGCACACCGTTTTTATTTCCTCTAATCAGAGACAAGCCTTTACCTGTCCTGAAATGAAAGGCACTACCAATCTGAGGTCCTTGCAGTCTGGTTGGATAAATTGTTCTCCTGGTGGGGTAACATGCAAGCTTATCAGATCTAGCCAAAAAAACCAAAGCAGTGGAAGGTAATTCTGTAACATTTGAGCTATTTCAGTAACGTCACCACTGGTTGTGTCACATACTATACATGGTTGCTGAATACCGACGTACTGTAATGCAGGGTTTGGATGGTTAAATACTGACTTTAGTCTTTCATTGCTACTGTTTCATTTCAGCCCGCGTTAGCCATAACAAACCACATGCGAAGTTTGTAATTTACCATCGAGCTGGATTCTTTTAAACCGAGCTGGTCGTGGTTTGACTCCACAATGTTCTTGTCCTGCTGAGACTCACTCAAGAGGCTTTAGATAAAGCGACAAAGCAGTCCTGCAGTCTGGGGTACATTAGCATGTCAACACCCCATGTTTGACAAGGGATCACTTTGTCACTTTTTTTTTGTGGCAGTGATTGAGGCAGTGCCGTCTAACAGGATGTGGTTGGGATTGAGTGTATTGTTTACTAGAGCTGAGTGATGTGGCCGCATATGTTGGCATGATAAATTACTCTGTATTGATTTATATGGATAATTATTAGAATGTACACAAATAGTTTTTAGTATGCTTCTAAATAACATCTACACATATAGGCAGGTAGATATACCAAGTCTTCATTACGGTATTATTTTTGTTTTTATCAGAGCTTAAATGAATACACAAAACTACATGAATTAATCCTTCTTTCTCCAGAGTGCCTCATACCATCATCTTTAGCCATGAAATAAGTTGCCAAAAAATAAGAGACCCCAATCTTCAGTTTTAAAATCCCAACTTTAAGAGCTTTCATGTCTTGCAAAGAAAAACTCCCATCAGAAGACCGATTTTTTAAAGAAGCATGCCACTGAGACCCTGTAGCCATGACAACCATAACTCTAACATGCACAGTCGGGCAATCATTCTCGTCCATCATTCTCTGCCTCATAACACCACTTTGAACTTCACTACTACTCAGGTTCACTATTATGGTTTACTCAAGACTATTATGGTTTACTCAAGATTTAAGGCACTTTTACACCAGTCACAATTGATTTGTACCGTGCCCAGGAATGATTGCTAAGCCCTTCCCCCAGCCAGCATTCATGTTATTATTCTTCGTATTCTTGTGCACTTGTGTATTTTCACCCTCCGATACAATAGGTGGCAGTATGCACCAGGTTGGTTTGCATGCCACAAAGTGATGAAGAGAACGAGGAAGTCCATATTCGCGCTGTGCCTGTCGCATGCGTTCCTACTTTATCAGCTTTGATCGTGTAGGTGAGAGTATGGGTTTTTCTTCACGTGTACTACGTGCATGCTGAAATTTCAGAGGAGACAGACTGCACTGATGACGTTGCATTTTTTTTTTTTTTTTTTTTTTGGATTTTCCCCCCCGATTAGTCGTGTCCAATTCCTCCCAGTCACTAGGGGGCTCCCACATTAAGCTTCTACAACCACTCAGCCGCAGACTATCACGTGTTTCCTCCGACCCACGTGATGTCACCGACCATCTTTTCGAACTGCTCGCTCACGCACTGTTGGGGGCGGCGTTACACACTCGGAGGTCAGCGCTTCCGCTTACGTGAGCTCACAGACGCCCCTGATTGGCTGTAGAGCCGTGATTAATGTGGGAGCACGAAGTACCTCTCATCCCTCCCCTGTGAGAGAGCTCGGCAAATCAGCTCTCTCTAGACCTCCGGCTACGAGAGGTTACAGCATCACCCGGGGATCGAACTCGCGATCTCCGGATGATAAAGCGAGCACTTTACCACTGCGCCACTCGGAGCTGTCCACACAGCTTCGAGGACGGACTTCTATTAATTCAGGATGTCCTGATGCCCAACGCTACTTTTTTGCATGGGGTAATGGTGGGAACAATACTTGTACACACTTTTATAGTCATGTGTTAGTATTCACAGACTTTGTCGGGACCAGACAGCAGCTCGAGTTGCATTTTGGGTTAAACTGCACTTCCTCATCCTTTAGATATCCGATAAAGGAAGTGGTGGCAGCTTTCTCTGGAGCAATGGCCTAAGGTACAGATAACCCACTCTTATCTTCACTTTTGCTCTCGGGCTCTCCCTCTCTCTGCACTTGCCGTTCTGCCATAGCTTGCCACTCTTGTTGTTTGAACGTGATTCTGTCAAGTCAGTGAAATCAATTCAAAATGACTCTTCTATGTCCCGCATAACCAGACTGCATCCGTTTGATATTTCAGCAAGTTGATTACCCTGAGCTTGTTAACGATACAAAGGAATTTTTTTTTATCGTGATTGAAATTGAGCGTTTTATCGCCCAGTACTGTTGTATACCTATATTTTCAGCGTGACCATCACCGCTAATGTGAAGATGAGGCGGTCCTTACGGAAAAAGATTACTTAGGAAGATATTTTGGTCAGACAGTTTGTGATAAAAAAGGAGCTTGATCCTTTTGTTATAAGTCATTTAGTGCTCGTGTTTAAATTTTGGGAAAATAAATAAATAAATATTTAGCGTAGATTGTCAAATCCTAAAATTGTGACAGGAAATTGGATTTGTGACTAAGCGGAATGAGTCGTGCTAACAGAAGGGGTCAGTGGGAGAACACCGCCCACTTTAAAGGGTGTGTATATATAGATATATATGGGTGGGATGTTCCCATGAGGTAAGGCTTATTTTTGGCATTTTGCCCCACTGGGACTGCTTTCCCCACCCTACCGGTCTTTACTGTCTGCATCCTCCCTGCGCCCTAATTAGGGAGGAAGTCTGACCAAACTCTTTGCTCCATATTCAGCTTCTTTTTTTTTTTTACCCCAGGGTCGACCATGTGGCTTTGATGTCCACCAGTCAAGCAGATATTGTTTTGCCGTAGAGCTTCACCTGATCAGGAAACGAAAAGGCATAACCTGCTGACTCATCATCCTGTTTGGGAAATGCCATCTAGAATAATATATGGGAGGGGGAAGCCCAAATTCCCTGCAGCAAGTTTAATCAGGCTTTCCTGTGGAACTGCTAAGGTGAAGATAAGACAGATGTATATAAAAACAGTGGCGTCTTATTTCTTTTCCATTCCCCCCCGCCTGCCTTCCATTTTTTTCACGAACATGTCCTGTTCAAAGGCAAGCCATTACAGAACACCTATACCCAGCACTTTGCCTTAAAGCAGACATGTTTGAACTGGAAATGATTCATTCGCTTAAGAGCCACCTGCTTTTCGAGCTGCCAAAACCACATCCCACAGTACATTCATCCCAATGCCTCATATTTAGATTTCCATGAGGGAAAAGGATTCATTTCTATACAGATGCAATATTTTCCATTTTTTTTTTTTTTTTTGAATTTTCTCATGGAAAGAAATCCTCAATAAAGATATTCTAAATGCAACCACTGTTGAAATGTGTTATTGGAAATCCTATGGTAACACATTTGACTTATTTTTCTTTAAGCACACAAGGATTGGACTTGTATTTAAATCTGATCCTTATATGCATGTGTGTGTTTTTTTTTTTTTTTTTTTTCGATTTTTTTATGCCGCTTTCATGCTTTTGGAAGCAAAATTTGGCACTAAACTGAAGTTCACTTAATATTAATCCTAAAGTGTTTTTCAAGGCTGCCATTTTCTGCATGTTCCCAGTTTTTAGTCATGTTTATTAATGAACATACAGTATTATCTATTGACCCCGGGAAGTCTTGACAGATTTACATTTGCATTTCTGGCATTTGGCAGACGCTTTTATCCAGACCGACTTGCATTTAATTCATTATACACTCTTGTGTCTTAACCCGCCACAAATTTTTCCATAGAAAATTTACATCAAAGTATATACAGTAGATTAAAAGAAAGGAATGTGAACAAATGTTTTACTGTGACAGGCTGCAAAGTGCCTAAAGTTATAATTAATAAAATTCTTTGTTTGTTTAACAACCTAAGCAGCAACCTCGTTTCCCCTCTTGTCTGTTCCAACCACTTAGCATCACCAGTATAATAATCACCGGCCTGATCATCTTATGCTTGAATGACTTATAGGTCACTGTGTATTTTTTAAAATGGAAAAAAATAGTCAATGCAGTAAGTTATTTAGGAAGAAACAAGGATTGGTTAAGGGCCTAGTGGCAGCTTGATGATCCTGGAGTTTAAACCCATGACCTTTCAATCAGTATTTCAACATCTTAACCACTCATGCAGGTTCATTCAGCTTGCATTTAATACATAATCAAAATTATACAAAACGTATATGTTTTATGAGCTCGAGCCTTAGGCAAAATCTAGGACTATTCTTCCGTGTTTAGTTTATTCTTCTCACAAATGTCTCGTCAGTAAGAAAGCTGGGCAAACATTCAGTCTAAATACCTCAATCAAGGCCCAAAGTAGTTAAAACAGATGTTATAGTGTACAAGTGTGTGTGTGTGTGTGTGTGTGTGTGTGTGTCTCCGATCGAAAGATGAGTGCTGACACGAACACCAAGAGAGAAAGCTCGATCTATGGCCCCGATAAGGAAAGAATGCGAATCATGTATGTGTTCCTTGGCATCTCCAAATCACATCAGCTGCTGTCTATTAAATGTCCTCCAGGCACCGTGTCAAATCTGTCCTCGAGCGAGCAGTTCCAGGTCAATGCTGCTCCAAAGTAGTTGAGAAACTCGTCATGGATATGACTTTGAAGGTACTTGGAGAGAGAAGGTAGTTAATTTCGACCAATTTTAGAGTAGCAACATATCGTGCATGCGAATATGATCGTGTCAAATGAAGGATCGTGGAAAATGGAGCAGATATTATGCAATAGGAAGAATGATGAGTGTAATACCCAGGGGCTTACAGCTGTAGCATTTAAACAAATGGTATCAGTTATACTTCCTTAACATGAGCAGAGGCAGACCAGCTGTTTCAGCGTTGCATAAATGTCGATAAGCATCTGAACTGATTCAAAATGAGGATGTGATTTACAGATTTTCTGGATGTTTTTTTTTTTTTTTTTTTTACATACTAAGTGTCCCATAATCAGTGTTGGGGGACATTACTTTTTAAAGTAACTAATTACATTACAAAATTCATGTCTTTAAAAAGTAATCAGTTGCATGACAGAGTTACTTTCTGATAAAAGTAACTAGTTCGAGTACTTTTCCATTGCAGAAAATGAAAACTCCTTTGTGATTCCTCATACATGTTGTTTTAGTCAAGACCTTTATAATTATTCTACCATCAATCAGCGAAGTTTGGCTCATAAACTGTTAACTACTAATACCCCTATCTGACCTACACGGTTTTGTGCGGTGGCCATAAATACGGTTCATCATGATTCACCGCGAGTTTCGGTGCTGTGATTAGGTTTCCATGTTTCCGTGTGTCGGTCCTCGCATAGTCAAACCGCACAGGTGAGATAGGGGTATAACGGCAGGAATAACAGAGGGGAGTGGAATATCGGGGGCAGGGCTTGTAGGACGACTTTCTCACACACACACACACACACACTAACGGATTGGGAATGACTGCTGTCTGTTTTACGGATTACATGTTTGAAAAAATAACTAAATAACTGAGTACTTAAATGGCGTTGGATTACTCGTCGCATTAAAAAAGTAATCCAAGTACGCTAACGCGTTACACCGAACACTGCCCATAATTTCATCTCGTTTTGGGAAATACATCAGACTGTGGTCATTAATTCTGTAAAACAATAGTAATAGTAAAAATGCCCTAAAAATAAAATGTCATTAAAATGTTCCAGTGCAGGATTCTCGGATTTGCCCTGGACCGTTACCCAACTGAAACCGGACACCAAGCAGAAAGCATTTCTTGTTTTAGCACCTCTTTTCGTACTTCATATACTGTAGAAATGATCAAATTTAGTTTCCTGTGTTTGCCTTCCTCTTATGTAGACTCAGCTCTTAACATGAAGATAAAGAAAGTGATCTTGTTTGCATTAATTGATTGGCATATTTCCTAAATAGTCAGAAAAACCTTGAGCCTAAAGACGTGGTTATCCTGCTTTTGTCAGAACTTTTGGCTTTGACTCGTTCTCCTTAAGTAAAAGTGTATTTCAAATATTAACTTTTCTAACTTAAGAGTAAACACATCAACCTGGAACGTACCCATTCCCATCCTGCAGTGGAACAATGGTCCAGGCTTTATCACCACCTAAACCGAACCAAATTCGAGCAGTTATTCTTTTAAAGCGCCTAATTAAACAGACCCTTTCAGCACTGATTTATGTTTAGCTGAAAGCCCTACTGTTTTTTCTCATGGGATGTCCTTCTGGGCTGGATTTGTGGCCTTGATATGACCATGAAGGACGTTTTCAAGAGCGTACCATTGGCGCAGGGACAAAAACCCGGTCCTGGGCAGATGTTTCAACATGTACGGCCTGTTGTTGTGTGGGTGTGGGTGTGGGGGTTTTCTAGTACTTGAGAACTTTTGGGATGGAGATTTAGTATATGATTACAGAAGAATGGCCACGGTTTTTGTTTGCTCTATGAGATTGAGAGAGAGGGCTAAAGTTTTCAGAGTTTCATCATCCCAGTCTGAATGGCTAGTCAGAACAATTTCCCATCATTTCAGCATGTGGAATTCGTGGAATCTCCTGACTGGATGTAGTGTGCTGTCACCGTTTTGGCCAAAAGGTGGACGGCTAAGATCTTGAACAGTGCAGCTGATGGTGAAGCTTTTATAGTAATGCATCACCAAAATTACCTGTGTTAATGTTGATTTAAGATTAGGGCATTGAGTTCCTCTGATCTACATCAGCCTGCTTGAGGGACAGAAATGTTTAAAAGAACTAGTTGTTAATTTGGCTCTAGGTCACTGAAACTTGGCTGAGAGCTCCCATTTGGCAGGTTTTTGCACATAGACTGTCCTGGTACTGTATCTGTGTGCACTTGTAATTACCATGGAGGAAATAAAGCCCTTTACATCTGCTTCTAATGAATGGGCAGATCGGGCCCCTCGCTTTCTTGTACCCTTGGCTGGGATGCAGATGTTGTGACCTAGAGGTGTTCCAGAGTTTTTTTTATTTTTTATTTTTTTATTTTAAAGCCACCATTTAAATTATACCTTGAGCACACAAATGAAATGCGTTGGAGATGGGGCAACTTGACGAATCGCCAAAAGATGGTGAAGCTATCACCAGAGTTATCTTATCTCAATGACCGCAGGCTAATCTGCTTTCCTTTTTGTGAGTTCTATCTCTTTCAGACGTTTATAAGCTGTAAACATCTGCACCGTGGAATTGTACCTCCTCAGGTTTCCTCTTAATGTTACACGTTGGTTACGTACACGGCGGTTATTGTTCCGTGCTGCGTTTTTAAGAGGTTGTTTGTTTTAGACTGGTGAGGAAGGAAGGCTAAGTAAGACACGGGTAATGTTTAATTTTAGTCTGGTTTTTATCAGGATTTCAGAACACTTGAGTAGGTGTGGTGCACCGGGGCTTAACTTGATCTTAATCACTGTCTGGAGCTGCACAACATTATCATTTATGGTATTAGGAGTAAAAGAAGTCGGAGGAATTTGTAGATTTACTTGTTGGATTGATTAAAGGTGCTCAGTGTTACGTTTTTCTTGCAAAGTGCAAATTATAAAATAGAAATCCTGTAGCTCTGAAACTGTTATTCGTCATGCTTTGAGAATAATTATTCAAATGTGAGCACTTCTATTAAGCTTTGTTCATTTGTTATTTATTCATTCGCTAACTTAACGACATAGATGTTGTATTTCAACAAGCTTTACTATTAGACCTCGGAGCAATTTGGCCAATTTTTAAACTTTCCTATATGGTTAAATACCACTCCTGACTCTTTCAACCCTTTATTTAATTTATCTATATAAAAGAAAAAGTGTTGCCGCAGGGTAAACTTTTTTTTTTTTTTTCATGGTATACTGTTACAGTACATAAGGCACTGTTTGCCCATCATAGAAATGCCTTGGATATGCAATAGGAGTTTTTTTCCCACAAAAGAAGTACCCATGTGAAGGAACTTTTTTCACAATGTAACTGTCCCCTGTGATCCTGAAGCACATTACTGTTGGAATTCAGCCACACGAAATGACACGGCGTAAGAAACATCCCTTATGAAAATCCCCTGTTGACCTTGGACAAGTGCTATGTGTGAGTCAGTGTTTATCTCTCGACTTGCAGCTTTTTCCCGCTTTTCATTTACTACCTGACCCTTATCCAACACTCACAGAACCTCTTGCCTCTCCGAAGGTGTGACCTAAATTACTCTTTTGAGGCTGAGGATTTCATAGCCATGGATTTTATTTAATGTTGCAGTCATGAGATATTAAAGTTATAGGTATGAATTGTGTAATTTGACCTTTTCATATTCGGTTAAATTGGTGTCAGAACCTGTGGCCGTGCCTCAAGTTGGCATGACTACTACTAAGTTTAATACTTACTTTAAGAATTCTTGCCTTAATGGTAGTGTAAATTCATCTTTGACTCTGTTATGCGTTCCATAATTGGTATAATCTTTAAATTTTACTACATGTGGCCACATTGGTCTAATTTAATTGTTTTCTTCATCTTAATGCTTGAAATACACAGTTGCCATGAGTTAGGTTCTACAGCAGACATGTGGAAGAAGGTGCTCTGGTTAGATGAGACCAAAATTTAATGTTTTGGTGAAAAGCAAAAAACGCTCTGTGTGGCGGAAAACGAACACTGCACATCACCCTGAACACACCACCCCCACCGTGAAACATGGCGGTGGTAGCATCATGTTGTGGGGATGCTTTTCTTCAGCAAGTACGCTGATCAGCAAGGGAAGCTGGTCAGAGTTGATAACTGTTGAAACTTAATAGGTTCACCTTCCAGCAGGACAACGTGGAAAGATGTGCAAGGCTGTTACACCAAAAGTCATGCAGCTATAATTTCAGAGTAAGATGGTTCTACAAAGTACTGACTCAGGGGGACTGAATACAAATGCATGCCACACTTTTCAGATAATTCTTTGTAAAAAAAAAAATTGTAAACCATTTAAAATTTTCCTTCCACTTCACAATTATGTGCCACTTTGTGTTGGTCTGTCGCATAAAATCCCAATAAAATACACTTGTTTGTGGTTGTAACGTGACAAATGTGGAAAGTTCAAGGGGTATGAATACTTTGCCAAGGCACCGTAGAGCTCAAGATCTCTGTAAAACATCATTCTTGACTTCCTGCAACTTTAGAAGCATGCACCTTTAGAGCTTAGGGATTCTCCTGCTCGTCCCAGCCAGAATAGAGATAATCCTGCAGATCGTCAGTACCCGACCGCTTGATCCTTTGTCGGTGGATGCCTGAAAGCTTAAAGTCAAGGATTAAAACCACAGAATACGCCAATCAGGATAAGACCACTTGAAGCATATGACGAGAGCACCTTCCCACATTCTGACTAGCATTACAAATGTCCCCGTTTGTGCAGGAGGGAGGTTAGTGTTGTGGTGGTATATTACAGAGAGGGTCAGTTTACACTCAAAGCCTGGGAAATCTCCTCAGAACAAGGACTGCCCCAGCTGTTGGAGGAGATTTTCCTGATTAGGTACGGCCTTGCAGGGCTACTTCCCATATGCAGGCGGCTCTCTGACATGTCCCAACTGTCTCAGTGGTTTCCTGAAATTTGGAAAGTTTCACTGTTGCAACACCGTCTTAGTTGAACAAGCCAAGATATTTATGTGGATGTAACGCTGAGGTCAACTTTAAAGGGATCATGTGGCATTTTATATTCAGGGAGATTTTTTACATCTTCTCTTTGAAGTGGTGACATGAAGCAGCAGAAATTTTCCTGGATCATCTTGAAATTGATATTCATTTGGTTTGCCTAAACCATTCTCATGAGTAGTCTTGGGTGTTCTGATCTCAAGAGGATGGATGAGGCAGGTTGCTTTTTAATGTTTTTATGTCTCGAATATGTATTTAACGACCAGTTACGATTAGATTTCATAACCAGTTTTGACTAAGCAGAGTCTTGTATGGCTGTCTTCCTATAATAACCCCAGCAATTTGCTGACAAAAATTATTTGCATGTATAATCTTAATCTGTTGAGAATATAAAAAATGCAGCTTATTGTGCTATCAATTAGCAACGGGAATCACCAGGGACCGCCTGATACGATATATACTATATATACAGTATTACGATACCTAGGTGCCGATACGATTTGTATTGCGATTCTGTAAGCATCACGATTTTATAACTATCCCGATTCCATCTTAAATTTTTTATTTATTAATTTATTTTAAATTTTGTTACAATTTTAAACAAACTTATACCACATAGGATGCTGTGCTGTATGAATAGTTTAGAGTGCACCACCTGTAGTACTACAAAGGAACAGCAACATTTTATTACTTTAAATGCAAACATGCAGTATATAAATTCAAATTATATAAAAAAAAAGATTTTGAAGTCAGTGTGGCGATATACGAACCGCGATATGAATTGCCACAAGCATTTTTTTTTTTTAACAATCAAAATTGAGAAATCCCATCAAATTAGAATGCATTCAAATATTTAAGCTTAAAGATGTAAATATTGTGCAATTTCCTTAACAAGTTAACACAAATCTCAAAGGTCCCCAAAGTTTGCGTGTGTGTGTTAATGGTCAAGCTGAAATGTCTCTATGTCAATGATCTGCTGCACCCCTTCAGAGACCAACTTTAACCTGGGGGGAGGCTCTCCTTTTATGAGGTCACTTTAGGGGGAAAATCGAACTGGCGTGTTTAAAACCTGGCCAACACAAAAATGGAAAAAGGACAAATCATGTTTTTTTTGTTCCTACACCGACTCTGGAGATCCACCCGAATGTCTTAAAAGTGAATTTTGCGTAATAGGTTCCCTTTAAAGTAAAATAGAATAGCATGCTTAAAAATGTGTTTTCATTTCTTACTCGAGTAGTTACTGAATTGATGATCATTTTTTGTTCTAGTTGAGATCCTCTCTAATAGATTGCAACGAATCTCAGTGATGTTCAGACTTCTCCTTACTGGGACACACTGGTAAGCGAAACACCCGAGACAAATGTTTAACACTGAGTTGAAATGTGGTCTAAAGTACCAAGCCAAAGCCGGCTGTTCCTACCAGATGTTTACCACAAAACCAGTCCTCAGTCCTGACTTTTTGAGCTGTTTATTGACTTATGGCCTGTACTGATTCGATTGAAGAAGGTGTAAAAGTTCTTTCTACAGTGCAGTCGCTATAAAGGCATGTCAATAGCTTCAGCTTAGGGGGCTGCGCGGCATAAATCGCCGGCTCCGAGGCTTAACAAAAGAGGCTTTGAATACATTCAGAAGCCCACGCTTTGCTCCAGTGCTCTCTGTCCTCTCGTAAAAAGCCGAATAGCTGATATTCCATATGCTTTAGGTTTGCTAAAGAATAGATGTATAGTAAAGGTGTGTTTTTCTGAACGCTGAACCTATAAAATGAAGTTGAGACATTTCTCCCCCCTCCCCTGACTCATATGGACATCAAGCAGTGCTATAGGTCAGTTGTCAAAAATTGCTTAATATGGACCGAGAATACGAAGAGGCAGTTTCTGTTGAAGTGGAAAGTAAGCTCTCAGGCCTGACGTGATTTGTGAACAATTTGGTGGTGGATTTCTGTGTGAAATGGCTAGATTTGAACTGACATGGCTGTGCTTGTTCCCTGAAGCCAGAGTTGGGTCGTTTCTTTATGGAATTGCAAGAATTCCACCCTAGGCTAATAGTTCTTATTATTTCAGGTAGAAAATTTAGCAATAACTATCAAAAGGGCTGGGCAATATCAATATTATGATAAACATTCCATTAGGGTTTAAAGAGATCGTAGTAGTGTACATATCCAAGGTGCTGCTTTGTACCTCCAGTCTTTTAAAGTTTTCTCTCGCACACACCCTCTTTACACAAGGAGCCTCGAGCGAAGGGTGAAATTTCACCTGCAGCTATGTGGTTTTAGTGGTATTTTTACCTTCCATTGGAATTTCACCTCTCTCCCCAGAGACGTACCTCAGTCTGGGCGAGAATGGGGGCAATGGAGCTGAACGTCTTCAGGTCCTTATCGGTCACCTGCCAGAACACATTTCATTCATGCCTGATCATCTCACCATACCAGCGCTTCATCTGTGGACAAGAGCAGCATTTTTGCACTCTTTAGCAGCTAATAATAGTCTTTGTTTGCCTTTTGGCAAATCTGCACTGCTTACTATCATAGGGCTGTTTCCAAAATGATAACACCGGTATGTATGTGGGAAAAGAGTTTAGTTTTTTGTTTTTCACTTTGGTTATCTAACTGCTTAAGATTTTTCAGGGTTTCACATTCAGATTTTTAAACGTCCTAAGTGTAGGTTATGCCTCTGAGATTGTTAAAGTATTTTCTAAAGTAGAAGGAACAAAATAAAGGAAAAAAATTGAAAATACAGACTCTGGAAAGAAATCACTTATTGTTCTTTGCTTTCTGATGTACCATATGAGCATAATTAAAGACAAATACGATGAAATTCAAATGAGAAGATGGCAAGCAGTGAAAATCACCGGACACCAGAACTTTGCCAAAATATTGCTGTGCAGTCTTAGTTTCATCTAGACAAGGCGTGAACAACTCCTCAGGGGTCTGTGTGCATGGAGTTTGCATGTTCTCCGTATACTTGGTGGGTTTCCTCCAGGTTTCCTATTACAGTCCAAAGCAATCAGATTAGGCTAATTGGCGATAATGTTGACTGGAGGTCCTTCAATGCATATAAAAATGGTAATAAATACAATGGTCACCAATGGCCTCCACAGTTCCTACTTGGACTACAGAGGTTCCTGGATGGATAGATGTATGGATGGGTATATGGATTGATTGATGAATGGATGGAGACTTCTCTAACCCACGTGTTGTGATATTTGATTTAATTTAACAATGTTTTCCATCCTGAATATTCGAGAAAAATAAATAAAATGGCACTTATTATTATCCAGTACATACTATTATTCACATTATATTTTTGGTTTTGTTGTATTCCAGGCAAAGTGGTACCAAATGGTACTTTTATTTGTCATCGTTGTGAGCACTTAGATATATCAACTGTTGACCTTTAGCATGTATATTTTACCAAAAATGGTGAATGTTAATGTGTGCATTTAAGACTTTAAAGGTCCCATATTTTACTAGTTAAAAGGACTCCGAGCTTCCTTCAAAATGTATGTTAATACCACAGCTGAACTCAGATTATGAATTTTCAATTTTAATTTCACTCCTCCTTCAAATGCACTGTTTCAGTATCTATGTAAATAAGCTACTGCTGAGCCACACCCCTTTCAGAGAACGGCAAAGGTGCGCAACAAGCTGGGGGAGCAGATCTTCTTATACTGTATGAGGTCACATTAGGGGAAAATTAATTAGCTTGTTTAGAACAAAAACAAACAGTTTTTTTTTTTTTTTGGTACATCCTAAAAATGATCAGTGAGTTTTGCATAACAGGTCGCATTTAAGGGCCATGACCATGAACATAACACTACACATTCATATCCTTAAGGGAAACATATGAAAAAATATGATCTTGACTGTCTGAACAGTATGTAATCACTCAGTTGTGTTTACTGTCTTGATTTGCCATTTAAAACTGTTAGGAAAAATCAGTATTTGTCCGACTTTGAAACTTTGTTCCAGACAAGTTTTCCCTTGTTCCAGAGAAAACAGGTGAGGGACATCAACGTGATAAACAATTCCAGTTAAAAGGATGATTTAGGAACTTAAAAGGGATTAAAAATGCTTTTATCTTCCTCCAAGTTTGAGATCCTGCCAGCAAAATGTTCTACAGTATATGGGATCTAGTCTTTGCTTTATTAAAATGGATGGTCTACCACATCGGTTCGGTTTCTAATCGTCTCCATCCACATGTTTACAGATTGCTATACAGTATGTTGGTGGCCTTAAAAAAAATTCACATAGGCTTCCAGCTCAATCCCAGTTAATTATGATCTTAGCCCTGAATAGATCTTGGTATTTTGACCATGAGCTTGGGAACAGGCAGCAGGTGGTTATACACAGTAAAACCTCTCACCAGGCTGGAATTGTATCCAAAGCCAACACAGAAGAATGCACTGTTTGGTTGGAGTTTTTAAGGATTTCAGTTTTTGAATAACCGGACACTAAGGGCAAGAGAACAATGTGTAATGGAGAAACGATTGCAGGGATTTACACAGGAATTCGTGGTAGTAATTGACATCACTTGGATTGTTATGAGTTTGGATTGTTATGTCAGCTTAAATTGTTAATAAATAGAACTTTAAGTATGCTTGGAGGTGTCGGGAATAAAAAAAAAAAAAGAGCAGTGCTTTTAATAAAAAATAAATCAACAACAAGGTGGTGTAGTTTAAACGCAAGATTGATTGCTTTCCTATTACAGCATGTCGCAATCTTAATGAAACTGCTTTGACCCTACATGCTGTGGTACAGTTGGTCCTGTGCCAAGGCAACAGGTGGTGTTGGATTATCTGGTCCTATTGTGAGTATGTAGTGTGAAACACTGCAGTGGGGAATCCATGAGCTTTTTTTCGGCCCTGGACATTCATCACTTTTGGAGTACTTTTGGAAACCTTTGTTTACATTGTCGAGCGCAGTGACGCCGTTCATACCAAAGGTGTGAAGCAGCCTTCTTAAAGCGAAGCAGCTTAAAATACCCGGTGATCTCATTCAAGACCAGACTGACCCCCCTCACTCAAGGCCCTATTGTCTTTTCTTTATTTTTTGTTTGTTTTTCACGTCAGGCATTATTCCATCGTCGCGTCTATCCTGTAGGACAGTGGCGTCTCTGGTTGACGTGTCTGCCAAAGCATGAAGCCAAAGTTCCTTTAACAAGCGGGCGCAGCCCATTCCTGAATGGTAGCGAGCGCCGCTGTAGGGGCCTGTCCCGTTATAAATAAACACTAGCAGTCCTTTCTCTCTGCCTGTCACCTCTGGTCCCAGCCTCCTCAGGACCTCAGCTGTCGTCTGGGGAAACCGGAGATACCCGATCTCGCTAGCCGCGGGTCACAGTTAGACGCCATTACCGGAAATAACGTTGTATTTTTAGACTCTCAAAATACTCTTCCATGACTGTTTACTCATCCTTGTTGTAGAGAGAAGCGTGTCCTTACAACGGTTTGCAAACTCAAGATGTTTGTGAATCGGTCAACGTCTGAATCGTCAATCACCGACCTGTTCATGCATTCGTCCACACATTTAATATCCGCGTCAACATTTGTACTATGTATCAAAATCTAAACTAATGAGGTGGCGGATAAGCACGAAAACCATCATCACAGCACAGGAATTCTTTCCACTGGCCGCAGTCTTAAGATAACACTATATAAGGTGTGATTAAAAGGCAGGAGGAAATGAGCTCCGTTGAGCTGCGCAGTCTTTCCAGTCGCATCTTGCCAGATTATCCTTCTGGCCTAATTCCACACATCTCTCTCTCACGCTTGTCGCACTGATATTTCAGGTGTATGATTAAAGGAATTCCCCTTAAAGTGTGTTCCGATGGGTTTGTTTCAATTGATCGGTAATGTTTCCTGTTATAACATTAAAACATATTTTCCCAGTTATATCAAATTATTATTAAATACTCTCCAATACTGTCTGTTTGTGTGCATGTATTAAAGTAAGTGATGTGATTATAGGAAACCTACATGCTGGATTACATTACCTGCTTTCATACCCGCACATTAACATGGATACGAATCATTCAAAAGCCTTTTATTTCCAGTTTACCTGGATACAGTTGGCCAAAACTTGTTTCTCTGATTTTTATTGGTTTAAGTATAGATTGCTGCAGATGTTAGACATTATTGCACATCTCATGTTTTGCAAAATATTTAAATAGACTCCTATTATTTAAAGTGGTCCAAGCAATGGGATATATGCTCATGCAAGTGTCCTGTGCAATAGGACAACAAAAATATGTATAAACAAAGACTAGGTAGGTCATGTAACAGGCATATTACCACCCATTATGCTTTAAAGCTAAAACTGTATATACTGTATAATGTGTGAAAGTCTAGAACCATCCCTCGTTTCTTCATATAAAATAAATTGAAATGTTTTACCGCGACAGGCTGAAAAGTTTCTAAAGGTACAATTTAAAAATTGGTTGTTTATGTAACAACCTAAAGAGCAACTTCATTTCCCCTCAGCATTCAGCATCAGCAGTATACTAATCACCGGCCTGATCATCTTTCATCATCTGCACCTGTTTCCCACTGGTCCATCCCTTAAGTTAGATGTTTTTTCATGCTTGAATGATCCAAAGGTCACTGTGTGTCTTAATGAACAAAAACATTCCTCTGGACTGGACCTCAAATGAGCGACAAACTTTTCTTCACTACTACATTAAAAATACAAGAAAGTCTGGCTCTATGGTAGTGAAATATGAAGAAATGAGGGGTTGCTCAAGACTTTTGCACAGTACTGTGTGTATGCAGGCTACTTGTGATCCATCACTAAATGTTGGCTTTAAACCAAATTTGTAAGAACAAGTCAGAACAGGTACCTGTGGTTCGTATTTAGTGAGAGTCTAATGTTTGTTCTAGTATACAGTATGCTGTAGCATTTACCTAAACAACTGTATATAAACACTGCTTCACTAACGCATTTTAAACACAAGAATACAATAATAATAATAATAATAATGATAAAGTACATACCACTACTGCTGGTTATAATAATAATAATAATAATAGTCACAAAGTAGGGTGTGCATTTGTTATTATGAATCAGTGTATTTAATTCAAATGTTTAATATAATAGGCTTTATGGCAATTCATTCATAAGTACAAGTCCTCCATAAGTCAGACATTCTTAACCCAGGAAAGTAAATATTGAGTATTTGCACTCAATTGGAAATCCCACCGCATAATCAATCATATAGAATGTATAAAAATATGCGCTACTAAATATCCAGGCCTTATTAAAAGTCATGTTAATCATACCAACCAATGGCTGTTGGCACATATTTTATATTTGCATTGCAATTGTCTTTGTAATTATTATTATTGTTAATGTCTTGCCAGCAATTGGATAAAGCCATCGAACGAGGGATTGTGCTGGGCTGGTGGGCAAAAATGGCCTAGCCAGGCTTCTTTTGAAGAAAAAAAATTTGCATATAACTAAAGAGTCATTTTTGGTATCTACATCTTGTTTAACTAACAAGCTGTTACAAAAAAATTCTTAGTTTTTTTTTTTTTTTGTTTTTACTTTTGTCATCATGAGCAATGCACAAAAAATGCACAGAATGGTTCAAGATACATTATATGCTGAGGCTGATTTCATTCTAGCCCTGACTGTAGATATTTGTAACATTTAGAAAAACGCACCCTAGGTTTGGTGTACATTAGGGTCAAGGGGCAGTCCCCGTTTCTGAAAAATGAGTTTGTGCAGTTCCTTGAAAGGCCACTAGGTTCCAAAAGTGAGTCAATGCCCATAGACCCACATTTTAAAATGTCTAAATTTACAACAGAAATAAACAAGTTGGCAGCCTGGTACAAAAATCTGTTTTGGGTCCCATAGCTAGATTTTCTATTCCATTCCAAAATTATGCACAACTATGAGCGTAGCTGATTTGAGCGAAAGCGTTCCCTTAAATATAAAGTAACATTAATATATATTTAAATGTTAGCCACCTTAGTACTTTAGCTAAGATTAAGCGAAACTAGCTAAGATCCTGACAAGATGGTGACATCCAGTGCATCTGGTTAAGCTTCATAACTGATCTTCAGAAAACCTATGGGTGACTATGGGGTTTTGTCCATGCTATATAGTCTATGATTGGGGTTAAATTTGATCAAAAACCTCCTTCGTTAATCTTCAGCACATTCTTAGACATCCATATTTACAACAACTTGGCTATGAATCAGTCCGAAACAGCAGATCAAATGCAACAGTCCCAGACTCTTTTGAAGGAGTGTGAAACCGAGGTGATCTGTTTGAAGGAGGCTTTGAAGGCTATCCTGCTGGTTTGGTAATTAATGGGAGGACTCTATGGGCCACCTGGACTCTAGCAAGCAGTGAAAGTGCCTTCTATTGGAATGCTCTGCTCGTTCATCTCCCCCGCTGACTTCGGTTGGAGAAAAACACACAGTGTTACGTTTGATTAAGAGCTTGTTCTTCAGGCACTTCTGTAAACCGTTGTGTTGATCTCACACTTTGCGTGGCTAATTCCTTGTTTATCATTAGTCATTTGAAGTGGCGTCTAAATGGGCATCTCTAATCCCTTTCTGCTCAAAAAGATATGATCATGAAACATATAAAAAAAGATTTACAGGTCAGTCGAGCTTCTGACATGCCCATGATTCTGCCGCCACCAGAGCTGGATTTGGGTTATGACTTCAAACCCATTATGGGATCTCAGACATGTAATGCTCAGCTCTTCTTTCATGACTGGGTGTTGCTTATGTCTGGTCCCGAATGCTGAAATACTGAGAACACACTTAGCCCCTCGTCACATTGTCCTTCTGATTCATGGTTATAAAAGTAACTCTGACAGGAGTGGTGGCAAATTAATGATTAGCTTTTAAAAGCATGTGACATTTGGTTATTTCTATATGTCCTAGGGTTAGAGGTCGAGTTACTGTTGTAATGATTCAGGCTTCTGAGCAGTCTCCCTAGATAGAAGCAGTACGGGAACTCTGCTTTACCACAGCGCTCTTCTTACTGAACCACAGGGTGCACTTAGATTTAGCGCTTAACAAAACAAGCCCATCTTCCAGTTACAATTTTCCTTAATCCTGAACATCCAGCAGCTGCATGGCTAGCGCCAACTCCCCAGCAGAGGCTGGCACATTGCTGGCTGGCTGACTGGTCTGGCATCCCTCCCTGGCACCAAATGGCATCTGGATGTTCTCACTGAAGAACTGTACAGTTCCATTTATCTTCGCATATACTATGCTTTCCCAGGAACCCTGGATATGAAACAGGAATCCAGACTGGATAGGATGCCAGTCCATTACGGACCACCATGCATACACTTCTTGGCAAACTCCTTTACATCTCAGTGTAGCAAGTCAACGTACAGGAGAACATATCTGGTTGTCAGTTTTCAGTTATTACCCAAGTTATTTCCTATTGGTATGTTTTCATGATGCTGTGTCAATCCAATTAAAACCAGACTTTTAACCTGGATGGGAGTCGAGCTTCACCTGAACTTCAGTCGGACACAAATCGGCCTAGGTGTTCTGCACATGCTCCACAGTTGACCCAGAAATCAAGCAAAACGCGTAACAGGAGAAGAAGCCGCTAAAAATACGGTTGTGTTGTCTGCCTTTCAATAATACCATCTCAACAAGGGATCGTGTGCATCTCATTTGCACATAAAGCAAGGCTTACGGCACGTGGTTTGTTGATCTGTGATGTAATACTGTAGGTCAAATGGGAATGCAGTACTTACAAGCTGAAAGGGTGCATATCGCCACCTATCGTAGCAGAGTCAGACATCCTATGGTCAATAAATGTATTCCCCTGCTGTGCTTGTATATTGCGACAAGGACAATAGTCCAGTTAAGGAGGTTTTCACATAAGGGCTCTGGGATTGTTTCCGAGAACATTTGACCCCAAAGTCTGGTTCATTTTGATTGGTGAGGACACGATCGTTCCAAGCTCTTAACCTTTTTTTTTTTTCTTCTGGTATATCACAAAATACTGTATTAGGCATAGCGTGGAACTTCTTTGGTCCCTTTTTCCCTTCTGTATAATAGTGGCACACGAACCAAGTAGGTGCATACTGCCACCTGAGTATTGGAGAGTGTAAATCCACAAGTGTACCCGAGAATGGAGAACAAAAAAACAATGCGAATGCTGGCCAGTGGGAGAGTGGGGGAGGTAGAGCGATTGTTCCTATGTATGGTGCAAATCTAACGTGCCTTGTCTAAAAATTCAAGATGTAACCGTACCACGACTTAACTGTGCACCTTGTTAGCAAATTGTACCAGACTTCATCACATAATCAGTGCTTAATTCTGTCTGTGGAAGGTCGCAACTAAACAAAATGCTTTTTTTTGTCATTGCTATGTGAAGACTGCAGATTTTACTTATTGATAGAAGTTTAATGAACCTACGGTTTTGCGCCATCTAGTCTTGGGAGCTCACAGTTTATATTTCAGGATGAGGAAACAGCTGTGAAGTGCAGGATGCATCAGGTGGCTGTACACAGTGGAATGCCCGTGGGAGTCATTGCTAACTCATGGCACGATCCACATGTGAGAGAGAGCAGTCTGACACACAGGAGAAGATTTATAGTTTCCAGGAGAGTTACGAATATCCCAAAGCTCCGTCCAGCTCTTACTTTCCTTCCCCACCTTACAACTTGTCGAAGCTTGTTCGAGCTAGCTTCTGCGATGCTACATGCTCATGGTGGAAAGCAATGTGTAGAATAGCGGATTGCTGACAGATAGTATGCTTCCTTCCTGGTTGCTTTAGGCTTTAGTGTACGGTGCGCTGCTATCTCGCACTGAGAGGCTTCATTCATCACGTTCGCTATGCCCGTGGGAGTTGAGGGAATTGTCAAAAATAATACAGATTGTCAGTTTCCTATAGTCTCTTTTCAGGAAAGAACATTTTCTTCTTGCTCATTCCGTCCTGTCATACAACATGTACTCTTATAAACCTGCCTGTCATCTTGCCTCTACAGTAAAAGTGTCTGCATTGCACAGCTTTTCATTCCATGTCACTGTTTGTAATGGGGCAAAAAAAGCTGTTTAATCTCTCCACAGCACCCGTCCATACTCGTCAGTTGTGGAAGTGCCCTCGCAGTATCCTAAACAACTGCTCTATGGAACACCAGCCTGTGCCAGCGTGTGCTAAGGAGGTCCAGCTCAGAAGTTAGGCCTCACTTAATGCTCCATTAGCGTTTAGAAACACATCACCTCTAACATCAACTATCCTGCTCTAACGCCTCTTATGTAATCACAGTGTAGTATGAAATGGGAGATCTTTTTTTTTTTTTCTTTCGTGCCTGTAGCTCTTAAGGCCGCTTGTGAGCTTAGATCACCAGAGTAATCTTTGAAAGCTCTTGCTGATAATGGAAAGCCTTTCTCATCCAACGCTTCTATTATTCCAGACGTCAAACTGTTACACCAGGCAGTTTTCATGCATCTTCATGCTTGTGGATCGTTTTGACGTCAAAGTGCCTGAGGGTCATTTCTAACATCTGTTGTGTATAGGTGTACACTGCCATTGGCTAGTTTACTGGTAATTTGGTATTATCTTTGGTCACACTCTTTTGCAGCTGTGCTGTTACGTGAACGGAAGCCAGAGTTCTCACACTGTTCTTGTTGGACTTTGCCAGTTGGCTGTGAGTTTAAGCAGGGGTCAGGATTGCCGTAGATGGGAGCATGTATGGGAAAGAAAAGAAAATTCCAGTGTAACCATACACATTTGTCCAGTTGTTATTACTCTAAAGGGACTTTTGTTTGAGTGTGTGCTTAGCAGATGTGTTCTACAACTTCCTCTTGGCTGTTCCCTTCATGTATTGATTGACTATGGACGTAATTGGACAAGGGAATTTGGTCTAGGCCAGTAAACAACAGCTGGGCCAACCCAAGAACACCGTTGACGTTTCGATGGTTTCATCTATCTCATGTGAACTTTGGGCCATGTTCTTTCTTGTCGTCTTTTTTTTTTTTCCTTTCCCCCGTACCCCATCAGCTTTCAACAGGATAAACTCTATTGTTAAACGGCACATTTTGAAGATAAACAGTGGCATTCCTAAATATATGTGACTGCTGCGCACATGTATGTTTGCACTTCCTATCATTTCCTTTGTTAAATGGGCCACAGCCAGGTGTGGTTACTAGATGTTTATATAGTAGGTCTAGGTGTGACTTCAGATACTGTATGTCTTCTGTCGCAACCTAAAGACATGTTAATGGCTCTGAACTATTGACCTTTCCATTCATTTGCCATACAGTATTCCATTTATGCGCTTAACGTTTAACGCTAACCCCCACCCATGACAAAAATCCTTCTACCATTCTAGTACTCCAATTATAATGAAAATACTCATTTATATAGCTGTTCATATCATGTTTTATATATTATGTAGTTTCTAGCTAGTTCTTGGAATTCTTTCTTTTTTTCTTTTTTTTTTTTTGTGTACCAGGCTTTTGGACAGGCTCCATCCCAGAGGGATGGTGAAGCAGGAGCTGATCATGTAGACGGCTCGCTGAGCGGCTTTGCTGAAAAGAATTTTGCCAGTCAGCGATTTTCTTTTGAAAAACGCCCGTGGCTGTTGATTTAGGGTGCTCAGTGAGGAGAGAAAGGATTTGGGTGGGAGATCAAGTTATTTAGTAGCTGGAGCCACTTAAATGGGGCAGCAGACCTGATGGAGAGGCTGGGAACTGGGAACTGGCATGGCATGCACGTATACAAAGATAAAAGTTAAATCTGAGGTCGAGCTACCAGGCGATAGGTGGGCACATTGGTATAGATATTAAAGAAAATTAAGCAGGCAAACTATTTAATGACAAAGTTTCTTTCTTTCTTTTTAAGTCAAACTATTTTAAGTCAAGGTCTAAGGTTTAAGTGTCAATACCAGGAAACTGCTCAGAACAAGATCCTCCATCCTGAAGATATGTCTAAAAATATATATCCTTGTACAAAACGTCCCCAGATCAGTGTGTAATTAAAGTGACTTCATGCGAGTAATGTTTTTAAATAAGGGCATGAATATAAACCTCTGTCATCATTGTCAGAGGTTTGAAAGACAGTAAAGCAAACTTTCTTCTGTTGTTCCAGGTGGCTGAGAGCTCAAAGGTATGGGATGAGGTTCCAGTTCCAGAGGATCTCGAGGCAGCAAGCGTGCTGAGACCTCAACGCTACCTTGAAGACGATGAAGACTTTGCTGCTGATCAAGGTTCAGGAGGTGTGATTGCTCAATCGTATCAAACACTAATAAATAACAAGGGTTATACAGAAATAATGAATTGATTTCATGTACAACGATCAGCCATAACATCGACACCCCCACAAGGTTTCAGAATAATCAAAAATTATACACCAGAAAACTGGTGACCAGATCAAGAGCACCCAAGGCACACCTCCGGTGGCACAAGGGGAACCCAAATCCTAGGTGGTTTTAATGTTACAGCCGATTGGTGTGTATTTATAATGAGATACTCAGTAACTACTTTGAGATACTTGGCAATGTAATGAATGAAACTTATAGCTGAATAAGAACTTTCGAATCATTTTATTACACACTCATTTATTTATATATATTAATACTCTGTTAATGAGCAGACTTTAATGTGCAATTTAATTTTTTGCATTCTGTGCAGATTTAATTAGTGGAGATGAGGAAGGAAGCACCTCAGAAATTTTTTCATCTGACCCGTCTACAACAAGTGAGGACATGTTCTTTTTGTTTTTCTCAGTTTAAAGGCATAAATTCTCCAAAAGGTTTATTCTCTGCCTCTGAGATCATGTTGACGATGGTCCCTTTTTTTAAGATGTAAAAAAAAAAAAAAAAATCAGTTTTCAGGTAATCACTTATTCAGCAAAGTATGTAAGTAATTACATAATTTTTTTTTTAAAGCAATTAAGTAGATATGTACTGTAAAATTAAAAAAGACAATAAGTAATTAAGCAGGCATGTGAGTAAATAATGTAATTTGGCTAAGTAAATAAAGATGTTATGTCTGTAAAGATATGAAATGCGTAGATGATGGCAACAAACAAACATTTTAAGTAAATAAGTTAAGATGTAAATAAGAAAGGATGTAACAAAAGTAATGAATTTAAGATGTAAAGTAAGTAAAATAGTAAATACATTTAGTAAGTAAATATGTAACTACACTATGCAAGTAAGTAAAGATGTAAATTAAATATGTAAAGATGTAAAGTAACTATGCAAATGCATCAAGTAAAATCCTAAAGTCAATATGCAAGTACATGAAGTTAGTAAAGATGTAAAGTAAGTAAATGTGTAAAAGTAAAGTTATATTGTAAACATGTAAATATGTAAATACATTCATTAAGCAGAAAAAGTCTTAAAGTAAGTTAACATGTAAGGTAAGTAAATATGTAACTAAACTTTAAGCTGTAAATATGTAAAGATGTTAAGCAACCATGTAAATACATCGAGTAAAGTCATAAAGTAAATATGCAAGTAAGTAAAAATGTAAAATAAGTTAGTGAGTAAAGTAAGTAAAAGTGTAAAACCTTTATGTAAGCAAGTACATATGTAAATACATTAAGTAGGAAAACGCTTACAATAAGTTGATATGTAAAGTAAGTAAATGTGTAAATACTTAAGTAAATGCAAAGTGATGTTAAGTATGTATGTTAATGCATTTAGTAAGTAGGAAAAGGCTTGAATTAAGTAAAACTGTTAAATGATTAAGTAAACATACAAAAAAGTAAGCGGATATGTCAAATTTATGTAAGTAAAAAAATTTAAGAAGTAAGTAAATATTTAAATATGCAAACATAAAAGATATAAAATACATTAAGTAAGGAAAGATGTAAAGTAAGTAAACATGTAAAGAAGTCAAGACACTAAGGTAAGGTGTAAAGTAACATTGTAAAGTCATTATGTAAATATTTTATGTAAGTAAATGCATAAAGTGATACTTTTTGTATGTACAGGTGAAGACAAAGTAAGTAAACAAAAGTGTAAAGTAAATATAATAAGCTGTAAGGTAAATATGGACTAAATGTTTTAGGTGTGACATGTCTATTTAAAGATGCTAGAAATGTGTTTACTGTAAGGTCATTTGACTTCTGCAACAAAGTTTTTTAATTAAGTTAATTGTTTAGTTTTAATTAATTATTACTATTCCAGTGCATTGTGTTAATTCATGTGCTTTTTTTATTACTCATTACAACTCTGATCCTTTTGCTACCATAAAGCAATGATCACCAGTTCCTCTATTGTGGCTACAGATGTTCATTGCAGCCAGATAGAAATCATACCCAATAGTCAACCAAAGCCCAAGATCAGCAGATTAAACAAGTTAGACCAGCATTATTGTGGATGAGATTAAAGACTTCCACCATGAACAAACTTTGCTTTTGCTCAGTTATCATAAGGCATATTTTTCACATCAGCCCACTCTTCCTTTTAAATATGTTTTATTCTCTCATCCTCTCCATCTAAGTGGAGTACAGTATGTGTCGGGTCATGAATGTAGTCTGGTTCACATCCTGATGCTCAGCGGTTTACACGGTGGCCCCGCCATAACACAGAGCGCCAGGTTTGTGTCTGAGGTCCAAACAATCCTCACGCTTGCTTTCATCAGATAAGAGGCCCGAGGTGGAAGTTGAACAGCGTACTTGAAAGGCAGGAGTAAACAATGGATACATGGGCAGACAGCGTGAAGGCTTGTTAAGATTGTTTTACTATGCTGCTCTTTACATAAAGGGAAGACCCTAATGTTTCATGCCTTGGTTGAGGAAACGAGCGCACCGGTTTCTCAACATAAAGCGTCGTAATAGGATAAATATTAGATCACTATTAGTACTTATGTTTGATTATATTGTCCAGGTGTAGTCACTTCTTTTTAATGCCATATTGGTATGAAATTTACAGCGCATTACATTACATTATCTAGTTTAAACAGCGTCTCCAAGGCATTAATGCCAGCAAGGCTGTGAATATCATTCCGACCTGATGACACTGTATATGCTGCTGTGATTCATGATATACTATACATGCCATATACCTTAGCTCATAAAAATAGCCAGCAGCTGTGTCTGAGCACCCTTAGGAAAGTAATAATGTGATAATTATTGTGTTTGCATTTGGCTGCTCTGCTCTCAGGAGCATGCATGGGATTGATGATCTCTGTGCTTAAGTATTCCACATGCGGTTAAAGTAAATATTACCAGCAGGGTGGGGAGGCAGTTTGGAGATCCGTTCTGATCCGTAGACAAATGCCATCAAAGGGAAGACCTGATTAGTTCCAGCATCTTAGATTACTCGAGATATCCTTCTTTCGGGCTGAATAACATATAGGGTGATGGACATGTTAAGCTTCACATGAACAGGGAAGACCATGCAAATGTCTTCACCACTCCATCCGTCATCTTCTGGACCTCTTCCTGTTAAACAGCTCCCCTGAAGCTTGTCTTTAACAGCCATTTATAGATCGCTGCTTGCGCTCGCTCAGGCTTTTCCGGTAATGAAGTGATGACTGGTTTAGATGACTGGGTTCTGTCTTTTTTTGTCTTTCCCGTGAGCCTTTTCCTGTGAGTGATGAAAAAGATAGCTGTCTACTATGATCACTGTGACTTTCCTGTTTTGATGTATTCTGTTTCCTGAGGCTACAACACACATTAAACATTGGCTCTAGTTGTAGTTGGCTTTTTTAAGAGATTTGATTTCTGAAGTTATATAATGTAAGAAGGTAAAATTAACCAGTTTCTAAAAGGAATTCCTTATTGTATATCCATGGCCAAAGGTTTTGAGAATGACACAAATATTAATTTTCACAAAGTCTGCTGCTTCAGTGTTTTAAGATCTTTTTGTCTGATGTTAGTGTGGGATACTGAAGTATTATTACAAGGCTTTTATTGACAATTACATTAAGTTTATGCAAAGAGTCAATATTAGCCGTGTTGGCTCTTCTTTTTCAGTTCACCCTGGCAACCTGTCAGTCAACTTCTGGGCCACATCCTGACTGATGGCAGCCAATTCTTGGATAATTGATGCTTGGAGTTTGTTAGAATTTGTTTACTAGCCTCATGAGGATTGACCACAAGTTCTCAATGGGATTAAGTTCTGGGGAGTTTCCTGACCATGGACCCAAATTTCCATGTTTTGTTCCCCAAGTCACTTAGTTATTACTTTTTCCTTATGGCAAGATGCTTCATCATTCTGGAACAGGCATTGTGCGTCACCAAACTGTTTTCGGATGGTTGGGAGAAGTTCTCAGGATGTTTTTGTACCATTCTTTATTCATGGCTGTGTTCTTAGGCACAATTGTGAGTGAGCCGACTCCCTTGGCTAAAAATCAATGCCAAACATAAATGGTCTCAGGATGCTTTACTGTTGGCATGACGCAGGACTGATGGTAGCGCTCACTTTCATACATTTCAAAAAGGGCAGCAAAGAAACCAAAAGAAAAAATGAGATACATTAGCAAAGTTCTCCATAGACTTCATTTCAGCAAGGCTAGGTTATCAAATATATATGCAAATGTACAGTAGATACATGTGAGCGATGTCACTTTGCTAAAGCAGACCTGGCTTATATGTTTTGATCTTGGCCCAGACTGCTAGATTTCTGAACAATTATATTCAAGATCTTGCCTGAAGCATATGTCGAGGTTATCAGGCCTGATTTTGAGATGGCTGTCTTTGGTGTACAGGAGCAGGGTGTCATCACCGTCAAGATGCTTGTGCTTTCTCATGTCTCATTGCCCGGAGGAGAATATTGCTCGATTGGAAATCATGTAAACCACCTTTAATTTCTCTCTGGCTTAGTGATGTGATTTTTGAAATTGGAGAAAATTAAATATTCACTTAGAGGATCAACTGGACGTTTTTATTCAGTGTGGACTTCACTGATCTCATACATTGAAAAGGGCACAACTCTTCCTACTAACAAAGTGTAGGGATAAAACTAAAAAGCTGGGAATGTGTGTATTTATGTGTATGTACAGTACATCGTGATGTACATATAAGCAACACTAGGCTTTGTGACTTTTCTCAGTTTTCAAACGTATAAGCTTTAAGATGTGAGTCATGGGTAGACTGGCGATTAGTTTTTATATGATTTTTTTTTGTTTTTGTTTTTTATTTGATTCAACAGCACTAATGTGTAGTGTCTGATTTCTCTCAAGCGGTTATATTTCTTATTTCTATAAGTTTATATTTCTTATACCATAATTTTTTTATTTTTTTATTTATTTATTTTTATCATCAACATTGAAATGCTCATGGGCGGTGTAGTGGTTAGCACTGTCGCCTTGCACCTCCAGGGTCCGGGTTCGATTCCCGGCCAGGCTCGATTCCCGTCTCTGTGTGCATGGAGTTTGCATGTTCTCCCTGTGCTTGGTGGGTTTCCACCTGGTACTCCGGTTTCCTCCCACAGTTCAAAGATATGCAGGTTAGGCTAATTGGCGTTTCCAAATTGCCCGTAGTGTCTGAATGAGAGTGTGAGTGTGTATGTGTGTGTGCCCTGCGATGGATTGGCACCCTGTCCAGGGTGTACCCTGCCGCGTCCTCTCCCGGCATCGGCTCCAGGTCCCCGCGACCCTGAATACAGGATAAAGCGGTATAGAAGATGAGTGAGTGAAATGCTCATACATTAATGATCTCATACAAAGCGATCGTCTTTATTTCCTGCCAATGTTCAGCTCCACGCTTCACTCTAGTAGGAGGACCAACCTCTTATAAACTCAAGAGAAAGAAGTGATCCTCTTGCAAAACTTGAGTAGTTGGGAGTAATTAAATTGATCAACAAAATATTGATTAACTTGCCTAACTGTACGTATGCTTAATAGAACAGTGCAATTTAATCAATCACGTACATAAATGGTTTACATTTCAAATTATTTACCAACCTGGATCGTCCAAAATATTACTTTGCAAAACACAGGTTTTTTTTTTTTTTGTAATTTCTTCCTTCTGTTGGTTTATGGTGATGATGACTATTCCTACTATGGAATACAGAGGATTTAATTTATCATAAAAAACGCACAAAATTTGGTTCTGTTCAGAGAATTTGTCCATTTTTACAAAAGCTGTTCCACTCCTCCATCTCTGTCCTTTTTTTTTTTTATCCCAGAACATATCTTGCTCATGTAAGGTAGGAGACATTTCCCCACTTATCTGACTCATCTTCAACTACTCATGAATTTCAGAGGCCTTCATGCAGCCCAAGAGCATGAGGTCATCCCAGTACTCACAACCACAGAAATAAGGCTTACTATTCTGAGCGAGCAGAGAACCATGGAGTTTGGTGAGCTTGGGCTTCGTTTCAGCTCAAGGCCAAGAGAAGCCACATCTGTAGGCCTTGGGGTTGTTTCGATGGTGTTGACTTGTACTTGGACCAGAAGATGCTTTCTAGTTAACATGTAGAATAAAAAGTATGTTTCTTAAGTTGGAAAACTTTTAGTCATTGCAGCCATTTTCTCTGCTATGTACAGCTGGTAATTTTAGATCAATTTAAAATCACACCACCATGCCGTTGTATTCTCAATCCTGATTGGTCAGAAGGTATGGATTCTTATTTCGCAATATCAGATTGGCAGGCTGTAATTCAGGGACCGTTATGGTGTATAATCTATAGAATTTAAGAGTAAAAATAAATAGATTTGAAAAGAAGAACAGGAACGCTGATTGAAGGAGTACGGTTTATTGAAGGAGTCTCTGCTTTCAGTACTTTATAATAGAAAGTAAGTTTAAGTTTATTGTTGGCAAATCAGACCACCTTGTCAGGGATTTTATTATAACAGCAGCCCTTATTCAAAATGATTGGAGTGTTTTAAGGTTTCCAGACCCCGTCTTGTCCAAGACATTGAACAAGACCTGCCCCCTTACCATATGCCCGATGTCGCCAACAATAGCCGCCTGATGGTGAACAGATGTCAAAGGCCCTGATGGAGATAGAGAAGAGTCATTAAACACTTTCAAGAAGAGCAAAGGGCCACCCAGCTCTCCATTTTCTCCTCTTACTTCTTTTCTTAGTTGGGACAGTTGGTGTATTGGTGGATGAGGTAGCAGTAGAAATATTGCTGGCAGCTGCGGTTATTTTAGTTCCTTAGTTGTTACGATCTTGGTCACATGGAGGCGGCCATATGCGTTCTGTGAATGCCCAGCGAAGCTGCATTGAGACCATCACTTTAGGTTTTGAGTCTAGAAGATATCTATGTTTTGCTTCAGGAAGTTATCAGCATGTCTCCTGTTGTCTGAGCAGAGGTCGCATCGTAGACACGGCTGTCCAAACAACAGCTCTCCATGAACTTCGGCTTTCAGGCCCAGATATTATTGCCTGCTGTTGAGACAGCAGAGACAGCAAGTCCGGGCAGCCGCTGTTGCCTTGGAGAGCTGTATTTTCCTCCTGCACTGTAGGAAACATTGTCTCACCGCCTTACTTCATGTGTCCCTCTGTGGTCACAAGTCATTAGTGGACTTAGCTTGAGTTACAAAAGGGACGTTCTTGTCCTTGCAGCTTGAGACAAAGAGCTAACAATCTTGAGTATCTCATCTTGATGACGTGACTTGATCTCGTGCATACCAGTGGAAGAGTTGCCTAGAGCTTCATTGTGATTGACGCATAAAGTAATAAACCATGTTTAGGAATTTATAGAACTATTTGCAGCTTTATTTCCGGCAGCAAGTCGAAAAAGCAGCAAGCTGTTGAAGTGATTTAAAGAAAATGGCTGGAGCAAGATAACATGAAATTTCGAAAGATCCAAGTCTGTCTTGCTTTCTTATCTTTAAAACAGTTGCAAAGGCATGCTTTCTTGCTCTGCCTGATAGCACATGGAAGGCTTTGTTGGATGGAAATATCAACCAGGCTGTTTTTTTTTTTTTTTTTTTTTTTCAGTTGGCAATTTGTGCAAGGAAATGGATCACCGCATTACAGCCCGCTTTGAAGTTAATCACTTCTAATTAGAGCAGGTTAGCTTGGAAGCTATACAAAGCGTGTGTTCCTAAAAAAGATCTTTGATGTCATTTAAAAATAAAAGCATTTGGGTTCAGGAAGAAAAAATGTCATTGTTGAATGGAACTTTGATTTGAAGTGTTAATTCTGGAAACTCAGTCACTCATCGTCTATATGATACGCTTGGAGCCTATCACAGGAGACCTACTGTAGGGCACGAGGCGGGGTACACCCTGGAGGGGTTACCAATCCATTGCAGGGCACATACACACACACACACACACACACACACACACACGCTCATTCACACACTAAGAACAATTTAGGAACACCAGTTAACCTAATCTGCATGTCTTGGGACTGTGGGAGGAAACCGGAGTACCTGGAGGAAACCGCAGAGAACATGCAAGCTCCATGTACAAATGCTGCCCCTATTGAAACCATTTCATAATGTTTACTAATAACTTTTACCGAGTTACATTTTCCTTTCAATGTAGTCAGCTGATGGGTCAGCACACTGTTTCTCCTAAGGGACGGGAACTCTTCGACCCAATTATTCCAGTCACAGGACGACCAATTATGGGAATTTATTTTGCAAAACAGGAAGCTCTGACACTGAAGCTGCTCGCTCCGAGGGGGGATCTCAAATCAAGATGATACGAAGAGCAGAAACTTGAACCGAGCTCACAAATAAAGGATATCCTGCTGGCTGCAGTGACCCAGTAAGAAAACCTCTGAGACAGATGACTACACAGTTTTTTCCCCCTCGGGGTACCGTGTCACCACCAAGTCCATCCGCCATCTGCGTCTCTTCAGCTTAGTGCTAAGCTGAACGTGTCCGCTGGCTCTATGCTGACAATGCACCATAGAAGCAGAGGAATGCGAGTTTATGCTAAACTCAACACTGAAATCCATTCTACACGGTTTGCAACCATTCCTGATGTGGCGACAGATTAAGATGTATAAAATGAGTCGATATTTGAAATGCATTCTTTGTGCACCTGTTTTTACATTTTTTTTTTTATTATTTCAGTTTCTCGCTTCCTGGTAGTTTATTTCATTCATTCTTGCAATAATAGAATATATAATATAGAATAGAATATTATTGCAAGAATAAATTAAGGCTAAATGCCTAAATCCATTCCGACCCAAATATTTCAGTCTACTGTACTAACCCTCAAGCACTTGTGCCTATTGAAGCACCATCTCTGGTGTAGATCCAAATCCTTGGAGGGATTTATGAATACCCATACTTTCCCTCTCGCACCAACCCGGCTCAAGTCTCTAGACATGAATGTCTGTAATTTTTTTAGGTTCCTGGTATCTGTACACATACTTTGAGCAGCGTTTTATTTATTCTTCCTGAGAATTCTTGACTAATGGTTTTTCCATAAACTGAAAATGGTTGATTGTATAAGATTGGGTTGAAGCTGTCGTATGCAACACAGTAATTAAGGTCCAAATGATGGTTTGCGAAAAATCCCTCTGTGGCCACTCGGAGGATTTGTTCAAGCTTTAACTTGAAGTTTTTTGTTGTTATTTTTGTACTGTGGTCATGGGCAAGTGTTGTCCTGTCCAATATTTGCTTGTAGTAGAGGTTAATTGTTTTGGACATTATACAGTACTGCTCAAATGTCTTAGACACTCTATTATCTTTAGTACAAATTAAATAAATAACACTACAAAAGAATATTTGCATGCCTGTAAAGAACGCAACATATTACATATTACGGAGCAGTTTTCAGTTTTCAGGCTTCTGGCATGAAAATCGAAAGGAGCGAGTTACCAGAAGGCCTTTGCATATTCTCCAGCATGCTCAGTAAAACCTAACAGCTGTGTTAATTACAGTACTGTACAAAAGTCTTGGGCACATACAAAAAAAATCCCATAAACAAAGATGCCTTTGAAAGAAATTTCTATTAAGGAAAATAAGCATAATCAATGTTTGGTGTGAAAACAATTTGCGTAAAAATAATCAGTAGTGTTAGAAACAGATTTGTGAAAACAGCGGTTAGGTTTTATTGAGCATGCTGGAGGTTATGCCAGAGTTCTTCTGGCAACTTTGTCACTCGCTCCTTTCGATTTTTATGCAGAACTCAGAATTATTTGTTATCTAATATATACTGTATATAAAAGACAGGAATCTCGGAGATAACCAGGACCATATGATGAAAAGGAATTGCTGAGTCATCAACTTGGCGGATGAATGGTTTTGATCTCACTCTTCTTGCCTTTTTCTCCTACTCATTCTTTCTCTGTGCCTTTTAAATTGGTGTGAACTGTGAAGCCAAGAAACGGAGGAGTACTCTGAAGGTTGAGTTGAAAGCAGCATGCTGGAAAAGGCTTGAGCAGCCGTGTGCCTGAATCACTCCTTTGTCTGGCAAACAGGCCTTCATGTGTTCCACTGAGCTCTTGGTCCATAAAGCCTCCACAGTTCTACTGCGCTGCTCTAACACCCAAAACATTTCAGAATCAAGAGTTCGGAATGCTTTTTTTTTTTCCCTCTATGCTCTCTTGGCGTTCGAGGCCACTTGAATGGGGATTTCCCACATGGAAAAAGTGTGCAGAGTCGTGCTGGAGAAAGAGAGGAAAGGATATTGCCTGCACTGATGATTTAAGCAGTGGATGGGCTACTGTCTGGGGCGTGTTCATACAACACAAGATTAAGACCTTTTGGTGCTCATAAATTACAGCCCAGCAGGCATTGATTGTTCACCGGCGTTGCATTTTCTGTTGTTTTGTTTTGCAGTACATTTGCAATGGTTTAACAGTGATATAAGCCGCTCCTGGGTGGCAGGAAGAAGAACGTTGTCCTCGTCTGTCAGCGTAGGGTGGAATTTCAAGTCACTCAACAATAGACATTGTTACAGAAATCTGGAAGTTGATTTTTAGAGCCCTAATGAGCAAGTCTGCGGACGGAGCAGTAAGTACAAACATCCTGAAATGACGAAATTAGCGAGCCCATCATCTTCAGACATAAGATAGTAGGGATGGGAATCACCATGGAACACCCGATACCAAGTTATCACGATACCAAGAAGTCGATTTGATTTGCATTGCGATATAACGTTTTTATAAATGTCCTGATTTGATGCATCATTTTTTTTTTCTTAGATTGTAGTACAATTCTAAACAAGCTTCATTTATTCATTTGAAAAATTATTTGACATAGAAGAAGACATTATTCACTTGCAATTTTGGTAACATTAGCCTAGAAATAAACTTAATGATTTAGAGAAGACAGATTAGGATGTTTTGTGCTTGGTGCAGAGGAGGGATGAGAGATATGTCGAGAGAAGAATGTTGGAGATCAAGCTGCCAGTCAGAAGGCAAAGCGGAGGTTTATGGATGTGGTGAGGGAGGACATGCAGGAGGTTGAAGTGACAAGGCAAGATGTGGAAGACAAGGTTAGATGGAGACAAATAGTCCGGTGTGGCGACCCTTAACGGAAGCAGCCGAAAAAAGAAGAAGAATCTTCGATTTATCTTGGTTTAGAGCATTGGTGGCTCAGTGGTAGGTTTCTCGTCTGCCATGGAGAAGGCCTGGGTTCAATTCCACCCAATGCCCAAACCCCAGCCACTAGATCCAGTGCCGTTTCCAAGCCCAGATAAAATGGATGGTCTGCATCAGGAAGGGCATCCGGTGTAAAACCTGTGCCAAGTTGTGTGTGGATCGGATGGTCCACTGTTCCGACCCCTCGAAGAGAGCAGCCGAAAGACCAACAACAATTATTTTACATTTGGTTTGTTGTGATCTTATTTTCATTTTATTTGGTAAGATACTAAGATTTTTTGCACTGAATACGAATAGTATAGTATCCAGGTGAGATTGTTCATAAGGGTGAGAAGGCTGTTTGGGAAATGTGTATCCTCAGTAGCAAAATGTGATGCAAAAGTATTGAAAGCTCCAAACAAATTTAGAGCATTTGAAGAAACTGAGCTGTGTTTGGAAAGCTGTTTTTTTTTGTCACTAATCCTGTCAGTTTCAGGCTTAGCTCAGCATCAAATTGTGTGTACAGAGCAAATGACCATATGGTGACCAAATAGTGTGTTATATCAGCAAATAGTAGGTATTCCAGGGAACATTAGAGAAGAAGACAATCAATTATGTCTAGGTGAATTGACTTGTGCATTTGAGTGTGTAGATACTATATGTGACATCATGCACATCGGCACCGTAAGACCCTTCTGAACTATCGATGCAAAATAGGGCTCCCAAAGTCAACCAAGGGAAGTAGCAGTAAGCTGTAAGAAATACCTCAAATATTGACTTCCTTGCTTAACCTGGAATGACAGACTGAAACCAGACTCACGTAAAGGCCACCCATGAGCGGTGCTGGCATGTGTGTGAGAATGGAAGCCTGGAGCTATTTAAAGAACGACTGCTTGCTCAGTCTGTAGAGATAATCCATGATAACCTCTGTGAGAAGAAATGCCTGTTCTGTTGAGAAACTTGACCAGTCGAACATTTGACCACATTTTGGCACGACATCTACCTGTTTAAATGAATAGATTGTTTCATCATTTTAATAAGAAAAATAATACGAGGGTGTTTAAAACAAACCGGGACGTTTGATACAGGAACTCCTTTACTGGCCCAAACATGTGTAAATGGCTTGGAGCGAGGTCAGAACTGTATGGGCGGGGATCACTCTTACACCTTTTCATCACACTTGTATTTTCTATCCTGTTATTACAATTAATACATACATATTCTAGGAAACAGTATGCTGATGATATCAGAGGAAAGTTCAGGTGGCATCCTTAAGGCATCCCAGCTAATAATTTTAGTTAGTCATTAGAACGTTCTTAGAATTTTGTGTTTTTTTGTACCCTAGAACGTTAAATTGTCCAGTTTTCCCAAAGGTTCTGGGAATGTTTTGTAAAACGTTTTTATGAATGTTTCAGCAATGTTTGTATAATGTTTTAAGGATTATATTTGTAGGCTCTTGGACAGTTTCAACATTGTTTGTTTAACTTAAAAACCTTTATTGAAATAAATTTGACCATGAGTTTTTGTACTATACATCTGGTGAGACTTGGTATAAAATTGAGTCTTACTTGTTTCTGGCTTAGTGTAAAAGTCACTTGTCTTTACATTGTTGTAACACATAAGCGTACTTGTTTTTAGTTTGGTGTAAAGTTTGCGCTTGTAAAATTTAAGATTATTTCTGGAGTAAATTTCATATGGTATCCTATTTGTATTTGGCTTGGTATAGGAATTGAGGCTAGCATGTTATTGACCTGGTGTGTAAATAGAGATTTTTCTTTCCCATAGCGCAATTTTGTTGCTCAGAATGAACTTTTTTTCCTTGTCTCATGAGACTGAATTGAGCTGTCTCATTACAAGCTCGACTTTGTCTTTTCTATTTCTCCTAAATGCCACTTAGGAGAAACAAAGAGACATACTTTTGAGAAACATTTGAGAAATCTGAGATGTACATGAGAAACAGAACTGCATTTGAAGGAGAAGCAA
>JAQMYJ010000015.1:21082448-21100197 GCA_030014305.1 Clarias laeviceps | reverse complement strand
TGTGTCTGTGTCTGTGTGTGTTTGTGTTTGTGTGTGTGTGTGTGTTTGTGTGTGAGTGTGTGTGTGTGTGTTTGTGTGTTTGTGTGTGAGTGTGTCTGTGTGTGTTTGTGTGTTTGTGTGTGAGTGTGTCTGTGTGTGAGTGTGTCTGTGTGTGTCTGTGTGTGTCTGTGTGTGTGTTTGTGTGTGTTTGTGTGTGAGTGTGTGTCTGTGTGAGTGTGTCTGTGTGAGTGTGTCTGTGTGAGTGTGTCTGTGTGAGTGTGTGAGTGTGTGAGTGTGTCTGTGTGAGTGTGTCTGTGTGAGTGTGTCTGTGTGAGTGTGTCTGTGTGAGTGTGTGTCTGTGTCTGTGTCTGTGTCTGTGTGTGTGTGTGTGTGTGCGTGCGCGTCTGTGCGTGTACATGGTTTAGAGTTTCCACAGACGTACATTAGGGGGAGAGATCGACTCCGATTGTTAGTGAGATTGTTGGGAGGAAAATGATCCAAGTGTTTTTCTTTTCCTTCTCATGGTTAAGCTCCACCCACTGTGACCAGCCCTCCGGAGGAGTCCGTTACCGCAGCACGGGGCCAGACGGTGACCTTCAGGTGCATAGCCATCGGCGTGCCCGTCCCCATCATCACCTGGAGGCTTAATTGGGGGCACATTCCAGCCAGTAACAGGTAGGAGGAGATTCATGAGGAGTTTTCAGTTAGACCACAGTGCGCATGGTTTCTGGATTTCGATTGGTCAGAAGCTGTTGAATATTTTGCTATAAAATCAGCTTTAAAAGTTTCCTGGCTGCAAAGCAAAGCACTTTATGGTGATGTAAAGCATTCTCTGACAGTTGAATAATTCTAAAGGCATAAAAAAACTTTATAGGCTATTAAAACAAACCATTTGAAGAGTTACAGTATTGAACTCTCTGCCTCATTGTATTGTATAAAAAAGGAGTTTTTTTTTTTTTTTTTTATCATAAAACACACAAAAATGCCAGTGGATCACAGGATCCTTTAACGAGTAAATAAAAACATTTCACAAGCTCCAAAACAGACTCGAGAGAATGTTCTCTCTGACTCATGTGGATAATTGGAAGCAGACCGGAGGGTATTTTAAGTCTCTGGGATTGTCATTTGGTCAGTCGTGTCATCCCGCAAAAGAATAAGCTCTTCAGCTGCTTTATAATGATTATGTATTAACAAGATTGGTCATTTTTTTTCTCTTTTTTTTTGTGTGTGTGTGTGTGTGTGTGTGTCAAGATCTTAAAATGTCAGCGGTGGGCATCTGAAACCGCAGGGAGAAAAAGACGGCATTGTCCGTTGTGCTTTATTGGATTTTGACATGCTTTATAATGTCAAACTGTTCAGCTTGGAGAAAACAGGCCAAGTTAATAAGATGTCACTCTCTCTCTCTCTCTCTCTCTCTCTCTCTCTCTCTCACTAGGATTACAATGACCAGCGAAAACGGCCACGGGATGCTGACCATTCGTGACGTGAAGGAAGGAGATCAGGGCGCGTACACGTGTGAAGCCATAAACGCTAAAGGCTTGGTGTTTGCCATTCCAGATGGCGTTTTAACCCTGACCCGAGTACCAAGTACGCTCAGCTCAATAACAAGCCTGAAATCAAATTCTATCCATCCAGCTTGTCTATCTATCTATCTATCTATCTAATGATTGTACATTATTTTTGTACATACTATTGTGCATCACAGTGTGTATTATTATATTGTTATATATTGCTTATATAAATGATTATGGATCATAATGGCAATTTATGCAGAAGTAGAATATTTGCCATAATTGTATCAGGTTTTGCTTTTTGTTAATGTGTGGTGTAGAGGTTAGTTGTAGTATCGCACCTCCCATTGATATGATGGACAGAACAGTCATGTGCAAAATCCTACGACACTATGGCATCCCCCAATTCGGGGGGGCATCATTACCAATTTGATCAAGAGCCTATATGACAACACAACATGCAGAGTTATCCACAACTCGGACTTGTCTATACCATTTGCAAGTCCGACAAGGATGTCTATTATCACCTTTGATATTTCTGTTGGTGACTGACTGGGTGATGAAAACATCCACACCATACTCTCACCATCATGCTTGAAGCCAAATTGGAGTCACTCCACACAATCGCCAAATCAACGGGTCTAGAGATTAATGTTTCAAAAACCAAGACCTTACGAATAAATGCCACACAATCAATGCCCACCACCATTGGTGATCAAACCCTGGATGACGTTGACCATTTAGTGTACCTCGGCAGTGTAATTAGAAAGACCAAATCTCAACAGGAAAACCAAATTACGGATCTTCAACACTAATGTCAAGACTATCCTGTTATATGGATCGGAGACTTGGCGCCAAACCAAGATCCTCATACAAAAGATGCAAGTCTTTACCAATACCTGTTTAAGACAGATCTTGCACATTAGATGGCCCGAGAAAATTACCAATCAAGAGCTTTGGAGAATAACAAAGCAAGAGCCCATTGCAACCACCATCCAATCCAGAAATGGAAATGGATTGGCCTACGTAGAGACCCACACAGCATTCCACGCCATGCCTTCGATTGGAAACGCAAACAGGGAAGACCAGTCACAACATGGCGTCGCACACTCAACTACGAGTTGAAGAAAATCCAAATGTCATGGGGAGAGGCAAAGAAGGCTGCTCAAGTCAGAAGCAATGGAGACAAATAGTCAGGGCCCTATGTTCCTCTTGGAATATACAGGAATAACACACAATCGCACCTCCCATGGTCAAGGCTTCTGGTCAGTGTATGCACTGTTTTTTTGCATGTTCTCCGTGTGCTTGGAGGGTTTCTTCTGGGTGCTCCGGTTTCTTCCCACAGTCGTTCCCTGTGATGGACTGGCACCCCGTCCAGGCTGAACCCCACCCTGTACAGGTTAAGCGGTATAGAGGATGAGTGACAGAGTGTTATTGTGTATTAAAAGTGTCTTGATTTTCCCATCCGCCTGTGATCGTTTCCCAGGTAACTGTCCTGAAGGGCACTTTAACATCGCCAATCGCTGCGTGCCCTGCTTCTGCGCCGGCATCAGCAAGAACTGCCACAGCACCCGGCGCTACCGCAGCCAGATCGCACTGCGCTTCACTGAGGAGGAGAACTTTAAAGGTAGAGTAGGAGACGGCATGGTGTTCTTGAAGTGTTGTGGTACAACAAGATCCTGAATTGGATTGATCTGAAATATGAGGTTACTACAAAGTGTAAACACGTACAGTATATTCCGTTATACCTTTTTTCAGAGCTTCAGCGATAAACTTCCGTCCATCCTTCTGTGCATTCTTCTGTCATATTTTATCATTCTCTATATTTCCCATTCAACAATGACTTCTCTTTTCCGCTCCTATTGTTTGTCCCTCTCTTCCTCCCCCAACCTGCCTCTCAGGAGTCAACGTGTCCTTCCCGTCTCGGCCCAGCTCTCCTCCGCCTCTCTCCTCCACACAGATGATGGTTAATCCGGAGGTGGAGGAGTTCCAGCTGGTGGATTTATCTCGTCGTTTCCTGGATCTGGAATCGTACTGGACTCTACCACGCCAGTTTCTTGGCAGCAAGGTCAATTTTACAATCCAACAGAAAACACACAAACGATACAAGTTACGCTCAATAACGAATCTGTAAGATGGCAGATGTTACCTTGCGCAACTGTAATGGAATAAAACATGATATGTGAACAAACATAAAAGTACCTGTCAAACACCACTATAGGTTCTTAATGTGTTTTGTGCTCATTTCCATTTTCAGGTGGACTCCTACGGCGGTTACCTGAAGTATAAGGTGCAGTACGTGCTGCAGAGGGATGGCTCCGAGCCACTGGACAAGCCTGACGTGGTGCTGAGGGGTAACGGCCACAGACTGGTCTACCGCCGTGGCCCTACCACTCTCCCCGACGTTAAAAACCAGAGAGAGATCAAGTTTACTGAGGTCAGTCGCTACGCTCAGATGTGCCATATGTAAATCTTAAGAAGATTTTTATTATAAGTTACTATTAATACAACAAAGCACCATTAGACTCTCTTAGGATTTAAATGTGTACAGTCTGTCACTATTATTTTGTGGTTTATTTTAGGAAAACTGGCAGCACTCGTCCGGGCAGCCGGTGAGTCGCGAGGATCTCCTGATGACCCTGGCGAACCTGGAGAGCATCAGCATCCGCACCATCTATAACAACCGCATGGCCAGCGTGGGTCTGAGTGACATAACCATGGACACTACCAGTACAGTGTTCAGCCCTCAGGGCCAGCCTAAAGACGTGGAGGAGTGCAGGTCTCTCTCTCTCTCTCTCTCTCTCTCTCTCTCTCTCTCTCTCTCTCACTTTCTCTTTCTCTTTCTCTATGTATGAAACACAAACATTATCACCTGCTATGCTTCAATGCAAACTGACTGAGAATGCATGCATCCCGTTTTCCAAAGGTGTCCACCCGTTTACTCCGGCCTCTCCTGCGAGTCGTGCTCGTCCGGGTTCGAGCGGGTACCTGGGGGACCTTATCTGGGCACTTGCGCTGGCTGTAATTGCCACGGCCATGCCAGTGCCTGTGACCCCATCAGCGGACACTGCCTGGTAAATACTTTCAGTTTTCATCAATAGAATCATTTTTTTTTTTTTTTTTTTTTTAATGTATGAAATTCTCCTCTTTCCCTTTCTCGCTCTGTTTGGCTTTCTCTCTCTCAGAGTTGTCAGCACAACACCGAGGGGCCGCAGTGTGACAAATGCCGTCCTGGCTACTTCGGCGATCCCAGCCGGGGTCGACCGGACGACTGTAAGCCCTGTCCGTGTCCTTACACAGAGACATCTCGCAGGTTCGAGCTTCATACTGATCCCAAACATGGACATTGACAGGAAATGAGTGTTTGTTGTAGTAGGACAGGAATAAAACTATGTTGATGTACAGGTTTTCAGACACTTGCTTCCTGGATGTGGACGGTCAGGCCACGTGCGACGCGTGCGAACCAGGCTACACTGGACGCCGCTGTGAGAGGTGAGGCCGTCTTTTTTTATTTTATTTTTTTATTTTTTTTCAATGTCACTCTAAGTGCACGTCCTGGTCAAAAGAAGAAAACCGATCTTGTGATTTTGTTCGTAGGTGTGCGCCCAGGTATGACGGAAATCCTCTACAGCCCCACGGCAGATGCATTCCACAAAACGAAGGTAGAGCAGACCTCTATGCATGTGTCCTTTTTCTAAAAACATTTTTATGGTTGTTGCACACTTCATACTAATTTCATGTTTCGAACCCTTTATTTATTTATTTATTTTTTTTAAGAACTGATCCGCTGTGACAACCGAGGAACCATCAGCTCCAGCAGCAGACCATGCAACTGCAAGGTAACGCATTTCTCTTATCTACTGTAAATCTGCATTTGGTTTCATCTTCGAGTGTATGTATCTCATCTGGCTTTTGCTTGCAATGGTTGATCTGCAGGCCAACGTTGCTGGAGCTTTGTGCGACCAGTGTAAGCCAGGATCCTTCCATCTTTCCAGTGGAAATCCTGACGGCTGTTTGCAGTGTTTCTGCATGGGAGTGACCAAGGAGTGTGCCAGCTCCACCTGGACCAGAGATCAGGTCAGCTAGGCTAAACCTGCATGCTGTAACTAGCATCTTATTTTAAGATCTTTTAAAGAGTTGAGATGCTTTTTATTGAGAGCAAACGAAATGGTTTTAAAGTCCAAGTCAGTTCTTCCTTCAATTGAACCAATTCGCTTGTGTCTACAGGTGCGAGGCGGCGTCAACGGGCAGCTGTTTTCTCTCGCCAACGAAGGCAATACTCGTTCCGTCACCGAGGGCATCACGCAGAGAGGTGGCGCCGAGGTCGTCTATCGCTCGTTCTCCAGCATCCCTAAAGACATCTACTACTGGGTGATGCCCCAGAGCTTCCAAGGAGACAAGGTGCGTGTGTTCCTGTTCACCGCGTGTAAGGGTGCTGGGACGACACCCGTTACAGGACGGAGTATATTGATTAAAGAACATCTGTCTCATCTGTAATGTTGCTGGAAGCCCACGAAACAGATTAGTTCCTGTTCTCGCTTGTTTTCTAGCAGCACCAGCCAAATGGTGTTCGGGTCAATCCGGGACTTGTGAGGAGGTTTCTCAAAAATGAATGATTGTCATACACAGTATAGAAGACTTCAGACACAGTGGTGATGAGACAAACATCTTAGACCATTAGCTCAGAGCCTACTGGGACAGGAATTATCACCGCACCCCAAGTACTGTCCTAACATTTTCACATGTTTGGGCTATTAAAGGAGTTCCTGGGAGGCCAGCGTTTCAGATATGAAGCAGGCAGTCTGATCATGGCTCCGGAATACTGAGAAAACTTTCTACCTTGACGTTATCCAAGCACTAGTGTAATGTAGGGACGAGTGCATTAGCGTAGCAGAGGATTATATAGCGTCTTTACTCTCATAACTCTGTTCTGTTATTCTGCACAATCTAAAGTCCCAGTTTGACTTGAACACCCCTCAGCAGTACCAGTAAAAAAAAATTTCAAGCTGCCATTACTGTTCAGAAAATGAATAAACGTCTTCTGACCAATCAGAACGAAGAATTCAAAAGCATTGTGTTGTTAGTGTAGTTTTGACATGCCACATGCTCAGTAAGAGTTTCACAGTGTCTTAGTGGAAGCAAATTAAAACAGAACATCCAGTCACGAATGACATTCTCAAAAACAAGAAGCATTTGTAATGTGCTTTTTTTTTTTTTCCTTCCCCGCACGAAGGTGACGGCGTATGGAGGAGAGCTGCGTTACAAAGTGCGTTACGAGCCCGGCCCGCGCAGCCTGGTCATCGAAAACAAGCCTGATGTGGTTCTCCAGGGAAACGGCATCTCCCTGGAGCACTACTCGCTCACCAAGACACTGCCGCGGGTCCCCACCACCTTCACTGTGACCTTCCGAGCGGTGTGTTAACGCTCAACGAGTGCAGTTGGATTATAAAATTGTAATCTTGTACAATGGCTGCGTTTGACTTTGAAGTGGTTTTAGTTACATAGAAATGCTTTCTTCTAGTCTGCATGGAGGAGAGCTGATGGACAGCCGTGCACTAGAGAGCACCTGCTGATGGCCCTGGCTGACATCTCCGTCTTCATGATCAGAGCCACTTACGCGGACGACCTGGCCGAGAGCAGGTGCGCGTTCCGTGTTCTCTGTCTCGCTTCGTCTTCATCACTAACCGCTATAGACATCCTGAAAAAGAGTTCTAATACTGTAGAAATGATGACACAATCAAATCATCAGGTTAAACACTGATCAATCAGATACGAGAACATGATTTGCACCATGACGATCGAATCTGGTTGTGTGTTCCGCGCAGTCTCGCTGATATCCAGATGGACATCGCGGTGCCACATTCCCCCGGGACCGAACAGGCTCTGGAAGTAGAGGAGTGCGCCTGTCCTCAAGGATACAGAGGCCCATCGTGCCAGGTGAAACACCCCGCCTTCGTGAGCTCATTAAACCAGCACACCTGGCAGGATCAGGGTTACATAAATACACAACCTAGTTTCTTTTTATACTGCTTTGTACTTAAGGTGGAGGTTCACATTATCTCTGAATCATCAGCGTCCTACAGTAAATCTGCACCGCCGAGCAGACAAAAGCTATCAACGCTCTAGATATCGCGTGCCGACACGTGAACTCGGTCTCGCTGACTGCTGCTTTGTTTGCAGGATTGCGATGAGGGATACACACGTACAGGATCAGGCCTCTACCTTGGCACCTGTGAGAAGTGCGAGTGCCACGGGCACGCTAGTGGCTGTGACTCAGAGACGGGTGCATGCTTGGTACGTGAGCAATCCTTTACACACAAACACACACACACACAAACACTCACAAAGTATATCTTCGTATATCATCTTTAATGTATATCACCTTTTTAATTTCCTTTTAGTGAAATAAATAAAACATTGACCATTTAGCAGTGAGAACTCCTAACCCGTCGGAACTTATGCCGCTATTTTTCTCACTTGTCAAGCTGACAGGATTTTGGGTCTAGACATGACTCACTGTCTCAGATTTTGTCATTTGGTACAGACCTGCCCATGACCTCAGGAAACAAGTAAAGTAAGAAATAGAACACTTAGGAGAAAGCGATTATAAGTAAAAGTATATAATTACAACTGAGAAAGTTGATTAATTTCCAAAAAACGGTATGTCAAGAAGTGTTTCATTTATTTATTTATTTTTTAGAGCAACAGTTTGTACTCGTACAGTACTGTGCAAAAGTCTTGAGCCAAACCCCCCTTTGTTCATATTTTGCGTCCAAAGAGCCAGAATTTCTTCTATTTTTAATGTAATTTTGAGAAACAAGCTCCCTGAAGGACGGTTTTTGGCCCTCATTTTTGGAAAATTCAGTCCAGTCCCTGAACATGACCAGTTCCAGAGGGAGGATTTTGTTTGGTTAAGCCACACAGTGACCTATAAATAATTCAAGCATAAAAAAAAACAAAAAAAAAACATTTAACTTAAGGCATGTACCAGTGAGAATCGTGTGTAGATATAGATGACAGATGATCAGGTGATGCTGAATGCTGAGTGGTTGGAACAGACGAGAGGGGAAACGAGGTCGCTGCTGATCTTTATGCACTTTGCAGCCTGTCGCAGTCAAACATTTGTTCGCACTTAAAATTCATTTAATCTACAGTACCAGTCAAAAGTTTGGACACACCAATTCATCTAATTCTACTAGATTTTCCAAAACTATGAAATAACACGTATAGCATTAGGTAATTAAGTAAAAACAACAACAACAGTCAGTTATTTTAAGGTACAAAGGGCAGCCTTTCTGGAACAGTTCTTGCAAGAACAGTATTGTGTCAAGTGCATTTACAAAACCCATCAAGCACCATGATGATGAAACTGTCTCTCATGAAGTCCATCCCAGAAAAGCAAGACCAAAACGTACCTCTGCTGCAGAGGAGAAGTTCATTTAGAGTCACCAGCCTCATTAACAACCAGCACCTCAGATTAGAGCCGTTATGAAGACTTTACAGATCGTAAGTAACAGATGCATCTCAACATCAACTGTCCCAAGGAGATTATTGTATATTTTGGAAGTTTTCAGCATTTTCACAATGTAGATAAAAATAAAAGTCAAGGGGGAAAAAAAAACCTGGAATTAGGTGTGTTCAGATATTTGACTGGTAGTGTGCATCGTTTAATTTTATTTCATAATCCATGTTATTGAGAATAAAACTTCACAGTGGTCCAGCATCATGAGTAAACCCTGTTTTTTACTTACAATTATAGCAATGCCAGCACAACACAGCAGGACCCAGATGTGAAAACTGTCGTGTTGGTTTCTACGGTGATCCAGTGACCGGTGGTATACATGCCTGCCGACAGTGCCCTTGTTTTGGATCCGCCTCTGCAAGCAGGTTTGTCCAACTTGGTTGTATCATCAAGAAATATGTTGTACTGTGTTAGATCTCATATCTATATAAAATCTCTCCTTCACAGCGAGATGAAAGCTTGCTACTTGGACACAGATGGACAGCCTACTTGCAGTAGTTGTCCTCCTGGTTATACCGGACGGCGCTGTGAGAGGTGAGCTCTCTATTCCTTGTCCTAGTCTAACGTTTAGTAAGTCGTGGAACTGTTTTTTTTTTTTTTCCCCATTGAAGGCTTTAGGGATTCTCGAGTGGCCACGCTGCTTATGTGGAGAGGTCATCCTCTCAAGCGCCATGCTGTGCTGACCTTTAGCATCTCTCTCTCTCTCTCCTCCCTACAATCATGATTGTATAAACTCTACAGCGCCAAATATCGAAAAATGTCTTTGTGTGGGTTTTTGTTCTTCGCTATTTTACAAAATAAGCTTTCAATAATAAGACTACTGAAATTCGCGATGTGTTCCATGGACTTAGACTCGCATCTTTAATCTAAGCTTTCTTTTTTAAAAACTTTTAGTTTGAAATGTAAAGATCTGAAGGGTCGAGGGTTCATAAGGTTAAAGATTTGTCAGCATGGTTAAATCGTCATCATTTCGAATCCCGCCTTAGATGTATGTTTAGCGTTAGAGGTTGTAGATGAAGTGCCATCCACAAGAAACTCAGTGTGAAATGCCTTTCTCTGATTACGGTTGTCAACGTTTCAAAAAGTGAGAGTGCCGACAACTCTGGAGGTTTCTATCCAGAAGCACAGCTGGATAGAGTCTTCGCTGAGGAATGCGGTCATGTAGTTTCTGCCGTCTCTGATAAAAGGCAGGTGTTGGATGGGAGCCAATCTGGGAACGCTCTCAACCAAAGAGAAGATGCTCTTTTATGGCCTAAAACTGTACACTGGAAAAAAAAAAAAAATTCCCCAAAGAGCCTTCAAGCTAAAAGGCTGCTCCTCTGGAGTGCGTGGTCAGAAACAACATAACCCTTGGCAAGACTCGAGGGTTTTCTTTTGTAAACTTTCAACCCTGGGACTTAACATAGTAAGCGCTTCAAAAGAACATGAACTGTTTGGGTAACTGCTTGAGCATACTGGAGAACAACACATCAGACACGAAGAGGGAAGAGGATAGTATTCGGAAAGCAGAAAAAATAACCAGACAGAATGGCTGAGAATAACAAGGAAGTCCAAACCGAGGAACAGCTTGAGACATCTTACTGTACGGGTCGACCTGAGGTCTTGAGAGCGTTACAAAATCAAGCAAGTCAAGTGGGAAACTACTCTCGGGACCCCACCATGGCCGCTACTAAGCCATCTAAAAAAAAAAAAAAAACAGCAGTCAAAACAATTTCCAAAACTTGATAAAACAATGGATTGCTATAGAGCAGCAACTCAACATTATATGAGAATGGACAGCTTAAAACCACTGCCTGGATAAGTGAATAGATGAACAGCGTGTACTGTACGAGAAACAAACTACAAGCGCTCCTCTTACGTCATGAAAAATTATTCAAAAACAGTATAATTCAAAGTTAGGACTTAAATACTACACTGAACCGGACTGCATTTTAAAGGCAACCTCAAAACTGACACAATCAGAGGGGGACTATGGACACACATTCTGAGTAAAAGTAGTTTCCCTAAAGCACATATTGCTCAAGTAAAAGTAGAAGTCCTTCATTTACTTTTGTACTTGAGTAAAAGGTGGCAACGTTCCTGCTTTATACTGTAATACTACACACCACTGTTGTTGGTTATGCCATGCAGAAATGAAGTTAAGTAAAAGTGCACGCATTTGCTGCGGAGTGAAAGTTAAAAATATCCTCTAATAAAATTACTCAAGCAAAAGATAAAAGTATGTGAAATATACATGTATACTTAAGCACAGTACCAAAGTAAATGTACTCCGTTACCTGTATTTCAGTTGAAACACGGACTCGTTTGATGTTTAAAAAGGAGTATCGTTTGTCATCTTCCCATGTTTTAGGCCTTGTTCGTTAGTCTTATAATAAGCAGCTTTCTTCATTCACTGTGATGTTTCTCGCTCCTGCTCTAGATGTGCTCCTGGATACACCGGCAATCCTGAACATGGACAGAGCTGCACTAAAGGAAACGGTACATGTTGCTTGAGCATGTAGTTTATTTTTTGGTTGTTGGATGCTGTTTCATGAAATCGCTGGATGCAGGCGCGTTAGAATAAACATTCAAATCAATTTGCTTTTGAAGCAGCTTTGTTTGATTTCCTGCTTCAAGACTTTCTCTTCCTGTGATTTTATTTATTTTTTGACATTTGGCACATCTCAGTGTTTAAAGATGAGCCAAATGTTAATCAGCACCGTAAAACTCTGCATATTTGTTTTTATATTGTTGCTCAGACTCAACAGAGCTTTCCTGTTTGCAGGGAATTGCCAAAACTGCGACCAGCGAGGAAGCGAAGGCTGCGATTCAAACGGGATCTGCCGCTGCAAGGCATGCACACAAACACCTTTACTGTACACTATGTCCACGTTTATGGTGCTGCCAGGAGGCGGAGAAGGTTTTCGCTCAGTATATCGTTGTGTGTCCTCAATGTGCAGATGAACGCCGAGGGTCCGTCCTGCTCCAGCTGCAAGCCTGGCGCCTTTAACCTCAGCCCTGCCAACAAAGATGGCTGCCTGGCGTGCTTCTGCATGGGCGTCACTCAGCAGTGCTCCAGCTCATCTTTGTACAGAGATGTTGTAAGGCCTGAAAACATGCTGTCAGCTTTCATGCTTTGAAAACTAGCGAAGATCTGATCACTGTTAAGATTTCTTCTTTCGTTTTGGATTGATCATCCTCAGATCACCACCGTGTTCGCACCCGGAAATGTCCAAGGCTTCGCTCTGGTGAACCGGCAACGCACCAACCGCATCACTACCGGCTTCTCTGTGGAATTGTCCACGGAAGGAACGCAGCTCTCGTTCACCAACTTCGACCACCACAGCCTCGAGCCTCACTTCTGGCAGCTGCCCTCAAGTTACCAGGGAGATAAGGTACAGTCTAGTGGTTTTACTCTTTACGACTGTTTATTCACGCCAGTCAATCTCGTCGCTCTCTTTGCCAGCTTTCCCTTTCCCAGTGCTGGGTGCTTTGACTCTCTTCCCTCTTTTGTTCAGCCTTGTTGACGATAATGAGGATTATTTTGGGCTGTTGTGGGAACAAATGCTAAATTCACCATTTTTAGACCAATGACTACTGGTTCAAGGACTGGGTTAGTTTAATGGATTTCAATGGATGGATTTCATCTCATTTATCCACTTATGCATATACTTACAATATATATCTATTTTTGCGCTTTCTAGAAGCAGACGCACTTTAAACGATTGAAACGCTCACACAAGGTACAGCATAATGAGTGGATTGATTGAATGAATGGAAAATAATTTTGCACTGCCTTCATGTGGTAATTATTTTAAACAGTTGTGGTGTAACTGTTTTTTTTGTTTGTTTTGTTTTTAATAACAAATCTTTGATGCTTGACCCTTTGCTGAGTTTCAATGATTATATAATATCGTACTCCTGCATGAAACAAATAACTGTAATTTCAAGGGCAAATGGTGTAGTATTGTATTAATCAGGCTAACACTAGTTAAATCCAAAGTCATTTCAGTATTAAAGGTCCCATATTTTACTATTTCATTAAGAAGTTAGCAAAAAAAAAAAAAGGGTTTATTAATGCCCCAGGTGAAATATTCCGAGCACATGGAGCAGAGCTGAGTAATGGGTAGGGGGAGGGTATCTTCATATATGAGGTAACAATAGGGGAAAATTTAATGGGCATATTTGTAGGAATTTGTAGAATTTTTTTTTTTCTTACATTTTTTTTTTTGAGAGGCATCTGGAAAAAGTAAATTTTGTACAACAGGTTCCCCTTAAATAAGATCATGATTTACATGGCTTATAGAACATTCAACAGCAACCTTTACTCATTTACACAAAGAGCTCTGCATTTTAATATTAGAATGAGAGATGGTCAAAACTATCAAATATGTACATGTGAAAACATTTTTTTTTACTTCCCCCATTAAAAAGGGCAGATATGTGGCTCCGGAATGTTTGACAGTTGCCCCATTGTCCCAAAATTTGCCCAATTATATTATCTTTCTCTTTTGAAAAATGCAATGTAAAGACAGGTTTTTTTTTTCTGGTCCAAAATTAAAACAACCTGCCCATCCACCCTTTCCAGTGGAGTTGAGCACATCAGCTCATGGGTTTATCCGTTTCTATAGCAATGGTGTTTTTTTCCGTGGCCGGGGTTCTTGCCCAATTGTCAACCCTCTTCCTTTCTTATCCAGGCTTTGCGACCGACAATGACTAAGTGATTTTTGTCTGGGCACAGGGTTAAGGGCTTTGCCCAACAACCCAAAAGTGGCAACCTGGTGGTGGTGAGGCTCGAACCCCGACCATCCATCAGCCACCCCTCAGCCGAGTTTCTATTTTTCAGTAATAAAAATAAGATGGATGGATGGATGGACGGATAGATGGATAGATAGATAGATAGATAGAGTACTTTATTAACCCCAAAGGGATATCGTAAAAGACATATAAACCGATAAATACTGAAAAGAAGAGAAAACACACCACGATGAACAGGAGCTACTGCAACAGACTGGCACTAGTGGGTGCCAGGAGCACGAAATATAGTTAGAATAAAAAATGATCAGTTAACTTCAACAATTAGTTTGTGGACGTACTATATAGTTTCCATTGGTGCTATTTTTATAAATCCAGGATGACTCCACTGGTAGAGGGACAACTGAGAAAAGGAAAATAGCAAGAAAAAAGGACTTGAAGGAGCCAAACCAGCGAGAGTGTCCTGGGTGTTAGTTGCTTGCTTGACTGAGTAGTATGCAGTGTTTTATGTTCATGAATGAAAATTCTTTGCATGAACACATTTTTAACGTACTTGATTGAGTCATTAGTAATGAGCATGACAGCTCTCTGTATGACGTACAATTCTACCCATGAGCACTTTGGTGTGTTGATGCATCCCCTTGAGTGAAAGCCCAGTTCTGCATGACCTTATGCTGCACGTCATTTGAAGTCCTTGGTTTTCTTACTTTGCTCCCCCCGACTTTCCGAAGTCGTCCGGCGACGATGTGCGTAAACTCGACGACGAAATCTGGGAGCTCATCAGCAACTTCTCGCAGGGACCTCCTGCCTCCTTCTTCTCCTCCTCTTCCTCTTCATCTTCCAGTTCTACTTCCTCCATTGCAGTCAAAACCCCTGATTCGGCAGGGCGTTCACGAGGCCGTGCCCCCGTTCCTCCTTTACCCCCATTACCTTTACAAGCCTCTGTGTTGGCCTCTGGGCCCTACCCTGGTGCCCCAGGCAGTTTCCCACATCGTTCCACAGTCAAGGTATTTTATATGGTCTTTCAAAAATGGTTTACATTTGGTGTAATTGGGTGCAGCATTGGTTTGACATTGGTTTAACGCTGGTTTGGGATATTGGTCTTACTGACAGGATAAGGTCAGAAAAAACGCAGTGGAACCATCCAACGCTGCTCCGCCTGGCTCCTCCAACAAGGTAGTCTTTCATGGCAACATGTCAGTGAAAATCCTATTTACACAAAGTTACAGTACCACCCTATGAAGGAACAGCTGACCTGAACATTTGCAAGGGCACACAGTCTTTTTGATCATTAAGCCATTCAGTCGATTAGTAACCAAATGTGTAGTAAAGAATTTAGTTAATCAGTCATCTGATTGTGGCAAGAGATTGTGAGAAGGTAGGCAATGGTTAATTAATCTGTTACCTTAGGGTGGTTCTTGTCTGTAGATTTTTCTTTTTTTTTTTATACCGGGTGTAAGTTTTGTAATGCTATTTTTTAAAATGGTCTTCCAACACCACTACTAAACATCTCAGACATGTTAGTTTAACTCAACCGTTACTAAACTGAAACCCAGTTTGCCTTGCTGTCCTGCTGTGCTTTTGTCTTTCTTTCTATCATCTTACATTCTATCACCCTTTATTGTTCATGTGCTCTAGTACTCTCTGCTCTACAAAGATTCTAGCATGCACTCGGAGGATGTGCTCTTCTGGAAGCTCCCCGAGAAGTACCATGGGGACAAGGTAACTAGCAACCAGAAGACTGTGGCAAGAGCGCTAATTTAAATTCCTACCTTGGTTAATTGGTTGAAATATGTCTGATGCAGCCATGCAATAAAAAATAAAAATGGTGGGAGTTATTCAGAATGTAGCTCCGAATTGTTTGAGCATTTCTTGTAGGATGTTCAAGTTTTTCAAGTGGATTTTAATGAGAAACGCATATATCGTAAATACGCCTAATAATTTGAGTTCGTAAATGAGGTCAAATTAGCATAAGTGATATTTCATCCCAGATGTACGACCTTGTAAAACTTCCAACTAGGAATAACTGATGACTGCGTTCACTTGAGCCACAGTTCTATATTTTAGAACACTTGAGTCATACCGCTTTAAATTTACTGAGGACAATGATAAACCCAGCTGTCCTCTACATACAGTAATATTTCATTGTGACCGTTTTCTTCCACAGGTTAACGCCTACGGAGGAAAGCTCAAGTACACCATCTCGTACGTAATCGGTCAGAGGGGCGCTCCGATTGAGGACGTAGACGTTCAGATCATCGTAAGTAATGTTTCAAATTGAACACCAGTGAATGAAAGAGTCAGTGTCGATGACCTCACCATTATAATCTTGTTTCCAGGGCAATGACATCACCCTGGTGGCACGACAGGATTGGAGAATGGGGCCAGGAACAAGACAGACCCGTACCTTCGAGTTCATCTTCCGAGAGGTAAACCAAAAGATTAAACCAAAGAGATTTTCTACTTCGTCCTTATCCCTTAGCATGCTTCCTTCAGGACGTCTGATTAAATAAGATGACATAACTGATAGGGTTTGGTCTTATGTCCTGTGTAGGAGTACTGGCAGCGTCCTGATGGCATGCCCGCTACTCGAGAACACCTGCTGATGGTGCTAGCCGACCTGGATGACATCCTGATTCGAGCCTCTTACCACACAGTCGAGCGCTCGTCCAGCATCTCGGGGGTCAGCATGGAGATCGCCGTGCCTCAATACACCGGTCTGGATCGGGCTCTGGATGTGGAGCAGTGCCGCTGCCCACCTGGGTATCATGGCCTGTCTTGTCAGGTATGAATGGTTCTAACTTTTTTCGTGTCTCAGTTAGGATTTAATAACAAAACTGCTCACGTCAAACTCTGTTTTGTCGAAAAGCCGCCATGTCTCAGATTTAACCTGGGGTGTATTTTAGGACTGCGCTCAAGGCTACACCCGGACAGGTGGAGGACTCTACCTGGGCCACTGTGAGCCGTGTGAATGCAACGGTCATTCTGACTCCTGCCACCCAGAGACTGGCACCTGCACGGTAAAGCATATTCATACTAATCATCATCCTGGCATCCCAAGCTATTGTTAAATTGCCTTTGTAGTGGTTTAAAAGGTGTTTTCTGTAAGTTGCATTGAGGGTTTTTTTTTTTTTTCCTGTGTGTTGACAGTACTGCCAGCATAACACCATGGGTGAGCTGTGTGAACAGTGTTCTGCTGGGTTCTTCGGAGACGCCAGTGCGGGAACCCCAGAAGACTGTCAGCCTTGCGCCTGTCCTCATACTGACTCCGAGCACCAGTTAGTCTGATCAATTAACCAATGTTATCTTTTTCTTTTATACAGCGGTTCCGACCAAGTAATCTGATTGGACAAGAGGCATTCCCTGTGTGGAATATCGACCTTAACAGCACTGGGACATTTAACTATTTGTATCATGCTGAGTTACAGGTGTTCTAACAATCGTTAAATATACTAACTGTCAGTCAGAGCATGAGTGTGAGTCCTGAGAAGAGAGTAACTGCCTGCCAAAAGCCACATTCAAACCCAGTCGCAGAAGCACTTTCAGTAAAAAAAAACTCTCATTAGTACTCACTTCTAAGTCGTTTCGATTTGCCTCTGAACCATCCGTGTTGTTCTGTTCACAGACAAAGCTAATTAGCTTCTAGCATAATGCTGAATAGCAAATCCCTCTCTAACCCCTGATCAAGGGCACTACTTGGTGTGTGGAACAAGTGAACAAGTGTAACATCAGCTAACTGCTGGGCTAACTCAGGGTGCTTTCACACCTATAGTTCGATTGCTTTAGACCAGTCAGAAAAATGTTACAATGTAGTAAACAGACGTGGGTACGGTTTGCTTTCACATATGCCAAAATAGACCGCGAAGCCCATCGGCACCGGAAAACAGACTATTTTTAGAAAATCGCGCAACTTTCAATAATCATGGAGGAACAGCTTTGCTTTGCGCTCATGGCGCTACATTGTACGTGCAAATCATTATTTTCAGATAATTAATTTCGAACA
>JAQMYJ010000015.1:21057761-21068365 GCA_030014305.1 Clarias laeviceps | reverse complement strand
CCTTGAATTGCTGCATCATCCCTAGCAACGGGGTCAACCACACCTCCTCACTAAGATAAAGGTTTTTGTACTTTCCTAGCCCAATGTTGCCCTTTTGCAAAGCTTTTTGGTTGTATTGAAATAGCTTTGTGGCATCTGTACCAATTCTATAGAGACATTATAGTGTATAGTTTAGTACAGAAAAGCAATAGTGGAGGTAAAGTTCTGGTGATTCACAGAATCAATGTTATTGATGGGTTGGGACTAATGAGAACTGAGGACAGAGGTTTTTCTTTTTTAATTCCCAACGCTGGTCATAACCATGGAAAAACCCTTGTCTTGGATAGTTGAGTGTTTTTGCGGTGTCTGTTCAAGCACAGTTCAGAAAGAGATGATTAGTTGAATTGTGTAAGAGAAGCAGGGGTTCTCCAGGACCAGGGTTGGTAACCTGTGGTGTAGAACATCAATGGTTAAAGGAAGGAGAGTTTCTTTAGAACAATGGGGAACCACTTATTTAGAATGTCTGGTCTGGCATCCAAGGATTATTTAGGTGGACATGGGAAAATTGTCATGTCGGGAACAACAAGGTTTATGGTTTCATTCAAGACTTTGTATGGCAGCAAAGGGACGTGGTATATCAGTGGAGATCAGAAGTTCATTTAGAGTTACCAGCCTTTTAAGGTGTTACGAACGCTTTACAGAGTAAATATCTCAATATTAACTGTTCAGTGGAGATTATTGTGTATTTTGGAACCCTTCAGCATGAAAATCAAGGAAAGAAAAGACCATGGAATTAGAAGGTTTGTTCAAACTTTTGACAGGTAGTGGTATTGAGGATACTGTAGGTCACTTAGGTAAAAGTGTGTGTGCAAAAGATAAATGGAACTTGACAGTAATGCGTTGATTATACACTGCTGCTACTACTACCCATGTAAATGACGTGATTGAATGGAAAACCTTCATAGCCCATTAACCAAAAAGAACCCTACTGTACAAGGAATTTTTTGGAACAGCCATGTTTTAATAAATATTTAAAATTTACTTACACTGGATGCACATTGATGGCAAGCCTTTGGTCCACAAAGTCTCAAGTTATTAGCGAAATTGTCAGTGACTGAAAGAAAATAAAAACATAAAGTTGTTTATGTTAAGTCACACAAAACTAAGTTCTGGAGAAAATATTAAAAATGGTTTATAGTATGCAGTCAACATTTTGGATGACTAAGAAGTGACTGTAACTTTCAGGAGGTCCGGGCAACCGCATTAGCAGCAGAGCCATCATCCGAGGGGGAGTACTCACTTTCCCTTCTGTGCAGCGCTCTGATGAGGGCGAATACACTTGCAGAGCCTTCAACATACACGGGGAACATGCAGCCCGGACTGTCCTCTACGTCTCTGGTTCTTCAGGTGCAAATTAAATCTAAATTACAAATGATGTTATGTGTAGAAATATATAATGTGTAAATAATATAATCATCATATTTTGTAGTTGATGAGGGGGTGAAGCCTACAGTCACGATTCAGCCATTTCTACTCAGAGTCCAACAAGGCACACGTGCTGAGTTCCGTTGCACTGCAACTGGCAACCCAGCTCCTTCCATCGAATGGACAAGTAAGGTGTCAAAGTAACACTAAAAATTGAGGAATCTTTAATTAAATTTGTTTCAAGAAACTTCTTTAAAGTGACAATGTACACTGGATTTTAATTCACAGGAAGCCCAGGTAACAGTATCAGGGGCAGCACCATCACCAGGAACGGTGTTCTCACCTTCCCATCGGTTGAGCGCTCAGACGAGGGCGACTACATCTGCAGGGCCCTTAACACCCATGGAGAACATGCAGCCCGGGCAGTCCTTGTCGTTCAGGGTTCTTCTGGTACGAGTCCCAAATAAATCTCAGGCACTGGTTTTAGTCTCTGCCTTTCAGATGGTCCACCACTTTTTTATTTTATTTTGTTTTATTCTAGGAGAGCTGTACTAATATGAAACCTGAAGCCTTGCTTTCATTTCTTCGGTTGATGAAACCTCAAGCCAGAGCATGAACATTAGAGACTGGTGTTTCACGGCTTACCATGTTGACCAAATTTATTTGAATTTAATACTAGAGAAAAAGAAGCTCTTTGTGTTGGAGAAGGCAGCATGCAATGTTTCCAAATAAAGTCAAGGCTTTCAGGTTAATTATACCTCAACCAGCATCAAATTGTTCACTTCACAGTCATTCCAAAGACTAGTTTGGCACCAATTTTTTTTACCGCACTAGCAAATGGAAACATGATTCAAGCAAACCATAGTACATTAGTGTTAAACTAATCATATTAGCTCTAGGTCTGGTGTGCTTTCATGGAACTAGGTAACTAGGCTAAAAGCATTCCTTTCTTTCTTGCACGTTACTAACTGCTTTATGTTATTTTTAGCTATTGATGTGACAAAGCCTACAGTCACGATCGACTCGCCAGTGGTCACCGTCCAACAGGGCCAACGTGCTGAGTTACGCTGCACCGCTACTGGCAACCCGACTCCTTCTTTCGAGTGGACAGGTGATAGAAAAACCATCAGTTGATCAGATCCAACATCTAAATTTATACCTCTTGAACAAGATAAAAAAATTAATTAATTTCTGTCCATAAGGAAGGCTGTAAAACGTTACATTACAAATATGAGAAATGAATTCTAACCCCCCCGAGGTGTAATTTGATGACATGTCTTTTTTAAACTAGGAGGTCCAGGCAACCGTATCAGCAGCAGTGCCATCATCCGCGGCGGAGTTCTCATTTTCCCCTCTGTGCAGCGCTCTGACGAGGGCGAATACACTTGCAGAGCCTTCAACACAAATGGGGAACATGCAGCCCGGCTGGTCCTCAATGTTCAGAGTTCATCTGGTACAAGTCACGACTAGATCATCAGCATTAATTCTACAGACCTCAGATGTTTATGAATCTGATCTCATACTCTGTGTTATTTTGAAGTATCTCTCAAACTGCTCTTTGTCTGCTACAGCTGCCATTGTGACGAGGCCCACTGTGACCATCCACCCTCCTGTGGTTACCATCCAGCAGGGCCAACATGCTGAGTTCCGCTGCACTGCCACCGGCAACCCGGCTCCTACAGTGGAATGGACGGGTACGAAGGAGAGACTATCTCTGCAAACGCGTTGCTACATAATTAGTTTCAGATTTACATAATAGTATGCAGTAAATGCAAATTTGTATTATAAATAAATCATTAAAATCACTAGTATTGGATCAAGGAGGAAAAACTATTCTTGATGGTAGATTTCTGGATTCTTGTGGACATGTGATTGCCATGATGTATTAAACTAATAAAAATGTAATTCTCCAGGAGGTCCAGGTGGTAACCGTATCAGCAGCAGAGCCATCATTCAAGGCGGAGTTCTCACCTTCCCTTCTGTGCAGCGCTCTGAGGAGGGTGACTACACCTGCAGAGCCGTAAACGCACACGGAGAACACACAGCACGGGCGGTCCTCTATGTCCACAGTATGTTTATTAGAAACCCCAATTACATTATGAGTTTGCTGTTAAAGTATTTTAAGTTGTTATATAGGGAATAAAAAAAAAAATCACCCTGACTTGATTTCAGGTGCCAGTCTACCTCACGTTCAGGTGAGCCCCCAGCGGGTGGAGATTCACGAGGGTGAGACGTTACGCCTCTACTGCAGAGCTGGAGGCTCGCCCAGTCCTGGTCTGACCTGGAAAAAGAGAGGTGGAGCTCTTCCTCCTCAGGTTAGATATTTATTTCCTGCATAGTGTCTCCTGTTCTCATTTTTTCCCCTTTTCTCTAGCATCTGCATCAACTCTGTTTGTTCGGATATGCTGTTCGTCTTGCTCTGGGTTTTGACAATCTAATTTCTTTCCCTGTTTCTTTGTGGGTTTCCTTGTTTTGTTCCATCTTTTGTCTTGACATCTGTTCAGGCCATTCCTTCTCACGGTTTCCATCAGTTTAAGTCCAACAGTCTCGATGCCTTGCAGAAACGTATTGACGAAATGCAGGTCTGTCCATCTGTCTGGTGTCTGTCTCACATCAATCCATCCTCCATGTCTCACTTTGCTCACCTTGCTAGCTGTATACTAAGTGCATACTTTAAGAAATTGTCCAAAAATGATCACTGATTTGTCAATCACGTACTAACCAGAAGCAAATGTTTAGTTACATGTACGGTCCTTTGCATAAGTATTCACCCCCTTGAACCTTTCCACGTTTTCTAGTGTTAGAATCTGGAACTAAAAATCTGATTAAGTCGTATGGATCTACATAAAATTTCCATAATAATACAAGCCATAAGACTCTGAATATTGTCCTTCTTTTCTTTGTATTGGAAGTCGTGCTGGGCAGGGAATTTTAAGATTTATTTATTTATTTATTTATTTTTGGTTACAACCAAACTATAGAACTTTGTCCCAGTCATAGTCTTGTTTTGGTATGTTCTCTAACAAGCTCTGGGTCCTTCAAGAAACTGGTATATTTATATCTATGCATACAGTACATCCATCCCTCCATCTAGCAACCTCTGTAGTCCAACTAGGGACTGTGATTACCATTGTATTTATTTCCATTTTATGACTGTGGTGGGACCTTCGGTCAACCTTCACACGCTCATTCACACATTACAGGCAATTTGGTAATGCCAGTTAGCCTAATCTCCATGTCTTTGGACTGTGGAAGGAAATTGGAGTATCCAGGGGAAACCCACCAATCGCGGGGAGAACATTCAAACTCCATACATACAGACCTGGAGGTGGGAATCAAACCCCGACCCTGGAGGTGCAAGGCGACAGTGCAGACACTAAGCCACTATGCCGCCTCCATTTATATTGAAATGCTTTAATTGTTCATAAGTGGTGCCTATTTAACAAATTATTTAATTTATTGAACCACCAGAATTAATCTTGGGTCATTTTGCACTGTAGATTCATGATGTTCTGTGTAACTGATATTAATGAAATTAAGTTTTAGTTCCAGGTTGTAACACTAGCTTGTACTGGAGACTATAGCAAGGGGTGGGGTGAATACTTACACAAGGCACTGTATGAATGAAGGCAGTGTTTATTTCCTTTTAGACCACTCTGTTAGGATCCAGAAGGCTTTTTCAGCTATATAGTGTCTGGCTTTTGTTTTCGTGTTGTGTCCAGTGCACAGTGTTAGTTTTTTTTATAGAATTTGGATGCACCTGCTGTGTGATCAGGCTGCTTTGAGAAGCTGTAAATGCATCCAGATGCTTATTAAGTTGAGCATCTGCAATTTATGCTTTAGCACATTAAAATAGTAAAAAAAGAAAAAGAAAATTGTAAACAGATATTAGCTGAAGCAGGAAAAAACTGACAGCTTGTTTATTCAGAAATTACAAAATTACTGAGATGATGTTTTCTTCTGTCAAATAGTATATATACAGTATATATACTGTATATATATATATATATACTATGTATGTATATATTTCTTTTTTTGTTTTGTTTTTTTGTTTGTTTTTTTGTAGAATTTAGTAAAGAATAGAGAAGAAAAGGATGTTGTATTTCTATTAGCTCTAACCTTGCACTGCTCTAATGATCACAAATGTCACATTGTGAAATGTCTAATCAACCCAATTAATAACGCTATTAATACTTGCAATTAGTCACTCTTAATGTTTAATCAAGGACTAGAAGCTAACATTTATGGTTTATGTAAGTAAAACATCATGCAAATTAATAATGTAGGTGCTTTTACAGCTATCACACTAATCAGTTTATTGAACAATCACATTATGTGTCTTGTAAATGTGTGTATTCCTGATCACAGGTTACAAGGTAAGAATGAGAACCAATGTACATTTAAATTTGTAATACAGAATGGATCGATCTGTGTAATATTAAAAATAAGATATTTAAATGATTGTTGTATTGTAATGGATTTTTTTTTCTCCTGCTAAATCTGACCAGGCTCGAACGGAGCGCACTGACTACGGTACTCTGCTCATCCCCGAAATGAAGATTTCCGATGCCGGCACGTATCTGTGTATCGGCACGAATGCCATCGGATCCTCTGAGGCTGTGATTGACGTCACTGTGATTAAAAGTAAATCTCAAAAATACCATTATGAGGAATATGACAATTAACTTAGTATAAATTTATATAAAAGGCTATAACATTTGCAATCGGTATATCAGACAGGTTTTAATCAAGTGTGGTAAAATAATAAATCTAACAGGGTCAAAAATTATACTGTTTCCTTCTTAGTCCATAGTGGTATTTCTCACTTTAATGTGTTCCGGATAGATACAACAGTGCTGCGAATGATTTGGGGGAATAATGTGTTTGTAATCTGCCTCTGTTTCAAAGTAATCTCAACTAATGCATTAGTTCCTGTTCAAATAAAAGGTTTTAAATACAATATACAGTACTGTATATCTCAAAGGATGAAATATTGCCTTCCAGGTGAGACTGTCCCTTCTGACGTCACCATCCAAAGCACCAGTAGCACTGTGGTGCAAGGAGAGACGCTGGAACTGAACTGCATCGTCCAAGGAAACCCTCCACCTTCAGTTATATGGAGCAGAGCAAATGGCTTAGGCTTGTCCTCTAACCACCAGGTTTGTTTTTTCACCACTGATTTTAACTGTCCATCAGAATAGATGTGAACAAAATGAACAGCAGAGGAGAAATAATATAACAGGAGCATGAAAGTTACTCTGTTCAGTTAATTCCATCTGTTTTTTTAGTAGTGTTTAACCAAGCCTTTATTCAGACTTGAGTGTGTGTCTTAGGTTGTAGGATCGAAGCTGCGTATTCTCCAGGCGTCACCGGACGACTCGGGAGAGTACATCTGCAGGGTGTATGGAGGCCCAGGCACTCGCCAAGCAACCATCTACGTCTCCGTTACCTCCGAGGCAGTCCGTAAGAGCTCTCTATTTTAAGAACAATTTCCGGCTCAAAAAGTACACATTTTCTCCAAAGCTAACACCTCCGATAATGTTCTCTGCTAGTCATCGGAATGTTATGAACTTTCAGACAGCCACTCTAGGAGAGCCGTACAAGGCCTCAGTGTTAAAGTTGATTTTTCACACAACTATTTTTAGATTCTAAAGGCATTTAGAAATCATTTCCGGGAGAATTGACAGAATGGCAGGACACTTTCTTCCCGATGAGGACGTGTCAGCAACATGTGCTGCAAAATGAAACTTATTAGCTGCTTGGATTTACAGTTTGTGCTGGAAAAAAATGACCCCCAGCAGGAGCAGGAACACAAAGAACCATAGCAGGTTCCCCAAGATGCGGCACAGTGGCTTAATGATTAGCACTGTCACCTCGCACCTCCAGGTTCTGGCATGGAGTTTACATGTTCTCCCCATGCTTGGTGGGTTTTCGCCAGGTGCTCTGGTTTCCTCCCACAGTTCAAAGACATGCGGATTAGGCTAATCGATGTTCCCAAATTGCCCATAGAGTGTGAATGAGAGTCTGAGTGTGTGAATGTATGTGTGTGTGCTCTGCATTGGATTGGCAACCTGTCCAGGGTGTACTCAGCCTTAGGTCCTAAGTCTCCTGCGATAGGCTCCAGATCCCCACCACCTGTATACAGGTTACAGCGGTATAGACAACGATGATGATGATGATGATGATGATGATGATGATGATGAGTGCTCAAACTAAATATTTTAGGATGTTTACCATGATGTAGTTTGTAGAAGCGTGCGATTCAATTACTTTTGAAGGCATCTGGAATTTACGAAATTTCTCAACAAAATTTCCTGTTCCCTGCCTGTGGAAAAGGTCACCAGAGCCCGATCATCTCTATCGAGCCCCACAGTATAGTAGTGAAGAAAGGAGAGCCAGCCAGCTTCTGGTGCCGGTTACACACCGGAGCGCAGCCCATCCGTCTGGAGTGGAAACTCTCTTCTAATGAGCCTTTAGCAGGTACAGTAAACAACGAGTAAATCATGTTGAGGTGTTCTGTTTTACCATTTTTTTAAAGTCTATTTTTATCTTTTTTTTATCTGTTACCCTACTTCCCAATGCTGTTTATATTTGGTTATACATGTTGCTAGTTAATTATCATTGTTATGATGTAGATAATGTGAAGCTCAGTCCAGATGGTTCAGAGCTCACCATCTCCAGTGCTCAGCCAGTCAACCAGGGTGCTTACCGTTGTGTGGCCAGCAACCCATACGGAGTCACGCACAGCATTGCATCTCTGATTGTCAGAGGTATGATAATCTAATAATATTTCAACCTTTTAGAGGTCCTGAATCCTTCCCTGAATCCTAAATTTCCTTCCCAGGCAATGCCTTGTTTTGTTGTTTTAATAATTTCCTGTAGGGGCATTGATAGAGTCTATCTGTCATCCATCCTACCAGCTTTTCCACTTCATTCATCTGTCCACCCAGCTATCCATCCACCCAACCATCTACCAGCCATCAAGCCCTTCTTCCAATCGTCCATCAATCAAAACATTACTCAGTCCAGTGATCTATCCATTCAGCAACCTATCAAGCCATTCATATTTATATCAAACCATTCGTTCATTCATTCATCCAATCATCCTGACATTCATTAATCCATCTACCTGACCAACCATCCATTCATCCATTTATTCATTCATCTAATCATACGTCCATGCATCAATCCACCAGGCCATTTACTGTACCTGATCAACCATCCTTTCAGCCCATTCATACCTCCATCTTTCAGTTTATTTATTTATCTATCAATGCATAAATCTGCCAGGCCATTCTCCTGAACAACCATCCATTTACATATTCATCCCTACAGTATATCCACCCAACCATCCATTCATCCATCCATCCATCCAGTCATGCATTTATCCAATCATCAATCTAAGCATCACTCCACCCAACCATCTCCCCAACCAACCAATCTTTTATCCATTAATATCTATATCCATCTATCCATCCATTCATTCATTTATTAATTTATCCAATTATTTAGCCAGACTTTTTTCCATCAGGCTGAGTGTTGACACCCAACTGACCACCCATTTATCCCGTCCATCCAGCCACCTGTCTATCCATTCAACCAGCTACTAATCTTTGATCCCTCCATCCATCAACCGCCATCTACCAACCGACTATCCATTCATCCCTACTTACATACTGTAAATTCATTCATACTGTACATCCATAAATTCGCCCAATTGTCCATCCATCAATCCAATCAGCTGTTCATGCACTTGACCATCCACCCAACCAACTCCATCTGCTTTTTCCAACCATCCTCCCACCCCACATCTCTTCACCCCGTCCTCCACCAGGACATCCATCATTCATTAATCCATTGCATTTGTCACTCGGTTTTTGTTTCTCTTTTACATGTTGTTTGTCTGTGACTCTGTTTAGCATATATATCTAATTCTTTCTTAATAAACAAGCTGATACAAAAAATTATCTACTCACTTGAAGTATAAATGTTCGTGATGTTTACTTCCTCAGAACCCCCCACCGCTACCGTGACACCCACTGGACCTTTGAAGGTGCAAGTGGGTGAACCTATTATCCTGGAGTGCCAGGCAGCTGGAGAGCCACGTCCCTCTGTCACCTGGCACAGACTGGACAACAACCGCAGGACAATCATGAGCAGCCCTCTGTCCATGGAGTCCAGGGCTGTCATGCAGGTTCATATTGATGTATTCTTTATTGTCTCTGTGTGCTAATGTCTGTGCCTTATTGCAGACATCTTGACAAGATTTACTATTGTTATTGTTTTTTTTTCTTCTTGAAGATTTTGGTTGCACGACCTGAGGACAGCGGCACATACATTTGCACGGCACAGAACAGCCAGGGCAGATCAGAGACTCGGGTAGAGGTGATTATAGAGGGTGGAACCCAGGTGCCAAGTGCACCCCGTGCTATCGTGCGTGATCCTCTGCTGGTTGTAGAAGATGGGAAAACTGCAGTTCTACACTGCGATGCCCACGGTAAATATGGATATTATTTTAGATACATAATCTGGATATAATTAAGCTTTCATTCATTGCATGGATTCTGATGCTGCAAAAAGTGCTATACAAATGAAATCAAATTTGTAAATTTGCCTTCGTACTACATACGATACATACTATATACAGCTAGAAATGTGTAGCTGTGTACCAAGTATCCACAAAAAAAACCAAAACATTAACTAATTTTTATATAATGTACAAATAAGAAGACATATGACTGATGTGTTGATCATGTTTGTTCTTCCCAGGATTTCCGAAACCAACGATCACCTGGTCGAAGCTTCGCTCACCTCTTCCATGGAGACATAAGATAGTCAATAACAGTCTGATCTTGCCCAGCGTGGGACCACAGGACTCTGGGCAGTACATCTGCAACGCCACCAACGACCTGGGTACCAGCGAAGTCACCATTATGGTGGATGTAGAAAGTGAGTTGAGAATGTTTTTTGATTACTAGCCAATCGAAGATGTTTAGTCATTTTGAAATGACTTGTCGAAGCAAGACTTATGTAATCTTGTGATTTCCTACAAGTCTACTTGAGCCTCCAACAACAAACTGGACTCCATTTAAACTTAAAGATATAAAATGTTATATTGGACTGCCAGCTGCCTAACACACAGTATGACTGCAGATCAATCCCTGCTATCCGTTATCACCCAAATGAGGATGGGTTCCCTG
>JAQMYJ010000015.1:21019495-21041252 GCA_030014305.1 Clarias laeviceps | reverse complement strand
ATGTTAGATGTTTTGGAGATAAAGTCAGAGAGGCCAGATTGAGGTGGTTTGGACATGTTCAGAAGAGAGATTGTGAAAATATTGGTAGAAGGATGCTGAGGTTGGAACTGCCAGGGAGGAGGTCTAGAGGAAGACCAAAGAGGAGATTTATGGATGTAATGAAAGGGGACATGAAGTTAGTTGGTGTGAGAGAAGAGGATGCCGAGGATGGGGTTAGATGGATGCAGATGATTCGCTGTGGTGACCCCTGAAAGGGAACAGCCGAAAGTCAAAAAGAAGATTAGGTCATCATGTTACTGAGAAATCTATGAGCATTATAAAGGCTGACACTGGAAAAAGTTCTAGTTTTTCTTGCTACACTGAGGTTGTGTTTTGTGGTACAGCACGGCGGATCGTGTAAAGAGTCAGTGGAAAGTCTGTACAAGTGCTCCTGCCCGAGAGGATACACCGGAAGCAACTGCCAACATCGCTTATCCGAACACTGCCATCCAGGTCAGGCACAGAGAATGTACTGTTGAAAGATGGACAATACCATAGTACAGTTCTTAAAATCTATAAATTTGCATCATGTAATCATTTTCATAATATCTCTCTCAACCATGGGTAGCTGTAGCATCTCATTTCCTGTATGTTGTGTGTTGCATCCTCAGAGGCATGTGGTCCTGATGCTACCTGCATTAACCGGCCCAACGGTATTGGCTACGACTGCCGCTGCCACCTCGGCAAATACGGACACAAATGCATGGACGGTAAGGATGGACGATGTGTTTTGTTTCTATATTTAGACATACTCTGTAAGGAGACTCTGGTGGGAGTCATATTAACGTCTGCACCTTTAGGCACGCTGGTGACGACCCCGCTGTTCAACACTGACGATTCGTATATCGCATACCCTCCTCTCACAAACATTCACGACGACCTGCGTATCGACATCGAGTTCAAACCCATGGACGAAGATGGTTTGATATTCTTCATTGGCGGGCAGAAGATGAAGGTGGAGGACTTTGTCACTCTCTCGATTGTGGACGGGCATGTGGAGTTTCGATATGAGCTCGGCACAGGTAGGGGTCTAGTTTGTTTGTTTGTTTGTTTGTTTTATCAAGAGGGCTTATATATTTGGAGTTAATTAATCTCTGGCATATTTGTGCATGACCTGCTTGTAGGCCAGGCCTTGCTGCGGAGTCAGGAGCAGGTGTCTGTAGGTCAATGGCACCATGTGACAGCAGAACGCTTGAAACAGGACGGCATTCTGAGACTAGACGATGGGCCCGAGGTCAAGAGGTCATCTCCTGGGAAGGCTAAGGGTCTCAATGTCTACACGTCCATGTTCCTGGGTGGCGTGCCAAATAAGGATATCCTGCCCAAACCTGCCAACGTCAGCATGTTCTTCGACGGCTGCATCGGAGAGGTTCTTCCGTCGACTATTATATGTCTACTTCTACAACGTTATATTTTTAGCATTTGAACTCTTTTCGGCTTAAATTAGACTTTCACATCTTTGATCCCCAGGTGTCTATCAATGGGAAGAAGATCGATCTGTCGTACACTTTCACAGAGAGCAGGGCCATCGGTCAGTGCGTTGACGCCAGCCCCTGTGACCGCAGGCCGTGTCAATATGGTGGCACCTGCATGCCCAGCGCTGAGTACGAGTTTCAGTGCCTCTGCAGAGACGGCTATGACGGTGAGCTTAATGTGGACGTGGTTTTACAATCATGTTGCTATTTAAAAAAAAAAAAAAAAGCTTAAAGGGTCAGGATTTCTATTAGCGCAATCATCTGAAACAGTAGTTGTTTATAATATAATAATTAATATTATTTTAATTGTAACATTGTTTTAATACAAATTTACAGTCAGGTTCATAAATATTGGAATGACGCTACATTTTGGGCATTTGGCCTCTCTACGTCACTATACCGAATTTGATATAAACCACTCATGCTGCATGCAACTGCTTGTCCGCCATTTGTTCCATTATTTATGAATGGACCACCACTAAAAATGGAGGTATACTAAATATACTAAAATTTAAATATTACACATTAAACTTTTGCATTCATTAGAAAATAATACTGATCTCATTTTGGAGATTTTATTAAAGGAGAACTTTGCCATTTATGGGATTGTGCTGGTCAGGGTCGCTCATTAGTTAAGGTGTTGTGCTTCTGATCGGAAGGTCCCAGGTTCAAATCCCCAGCACTACCAAGTTACCAGAGTACCGAATGTCATAAATATAATGTAAAGGTGCGCTGTGTGCAAGGGGAAAAAACTTAAAAAAAAAAAAAAAAAAAGCTTTACTGTATATAAGAAAAATAAAATGGAAATGGTTGTATTGTAGGTGAGCGCTGTGAGCTGGTGAGGGACACTTGTTTGGATTCGTCTCAGTGCCACAACGGAGGCAGCTGCGTGAGCGGTCACTGCGTGTGTGCTGCAGGTTACGCGGGCCTCTTCTGCAGAGAAGGTGAGTTTTGTCTCTCTGTTCTGTAACACACTGCCGAAGTCTGTGCGTATCCAGTATAATACAGTACATAGACGTACTGCTAAAGGTCTTTTAAAATGACCAGAATGACTAAAAAAGCTTTTATTCACATTAGAGAACGCTTTTACATAGAAAGCCTGCTATTGATAGAACTAATAATCTCGATACTCACAGCTTTGAGATGATTAAAACTGGTCAGTTGGTTGAAGATTAACTTTTCCCCTCTGACATACGAGCTTCGCAGTCAGCTGAAACAAGACTCCTAGAGGTAAACGCTCCTAACTTCAGCCCTAATGCCTAACTGTGTGTCTCACCCATGCGCTCTCGTGGCTGTTATCCTACACACACAGGGCAGGAGACCAACGTCATCGAGGCACCATGGAATTTGGAGGGCAGCGGGGTGAACGGTACGGTATCCGTCCTGTCTGCCTGAGCCGACACTAACCAGATGAACTCTCCCCTCTAACACCCCAAACCTGCAAATCCAAAGCTGAAAAAAAAGAAAAAAGAGCTATAGATGCACATCATTTTAGGTGTACATGAGCAAACAGTTCTTCTGATCAGTTTCCTCTAATTCATTTGTTAGTAGTTTGAAGGAAACGTCTAGCAAAATTTACAGTCCCGTTAACCCAGTTTTTTCATTGACGACATGTGCATGTGCCCTAAAACACAAAACAGTTGCTTGACTTTCTCTTAGAAACTGCTAATAAGTGTTGAGAAGTGCTCGTCTAAATGCAGTCATGTAACCTGAGCCCTAAAATAATGTGTGTCTAAAAACAAATTAAACAGTAAATATGTACAGTAACATGAATCTTAACAAAGATTTTAGTCGATGAGAATTGATTAAATTGGTTTCAAGGAGGTTTATTATGGTGAAATGAGTTTGAATGTATGAATGTATGGTGACTGTATGTTTTTGAGGTTTAACACCGGAAAATCCCTTTAAGTGCTTCCTTATTCTTCCATAAAATTTCATCATCAAATTTAATTTGATTGCTTTACATTAAGACTCCCTTAACGTATGTGAGACATTAGCTAACGTGAACATAGCAGCTTTAATACTGCATCATTAACATTAATAGAGGATTAAGTTATGTATTAATTAAGGCGCTAAATAATAAACACCATAAGTTAATAAATAGTCTTGTAGAAGATTTAGAAATAAAATGAAAATGCAAGTTTTAATATTTACCCCCGGAGACCTGATTACAGTAATATTTCAACATTTCGTAAAAAATCTTGAACTTAAATTTTGTTCTTTATATGACATTGTATTAAATAATCATTAGTTAATTTGTGTTTAATCACCATTTATAATCTAAAACTTAAGTTTCAACGTAACATAAGCATTTTCTCTGGGAACTGTATACTCTGTATTACTGTGTGTGTAATCAGAGTATGCAATGCCATTACAGGCGCGACCAAGCACACACACTCATCTACACACTAGCGACTGTTTGGAAATGCTAATCAGCCCAAAATCTTTGGACTGTGCGTGACACCTGGAGTACCCGGGAGAAACCAACCAAAGAGACCACTCCACCCGTACATATGTAGACCGGAATGGAGATTCGAACTCCCAAGCCTGGAGGCGACAGTGATAACTAGGGGGAGCGCCAACAGGGGGTAGTGTCAGAGTAGTTCATGGTAAAAAAGTTGGACGATGGATCAGAAGGTTATGGGTTCAAGTCCTAGCCCTACAAAGCTACCGTTGTTGGATCCCAGAGCAAGGCTCTCAAAACTCAACTGCTTAGATGTACAGTACAGTATAGTGATATAACTATAAGTCTCTCTGGATAAGGGTGTCTGCCAAATGCTGTAATCGCTACCAGTAAGCACCCATGCAACCAAGGGCTCCAAGAACCCAACAGTGGCGACCTGGTGGTGCCTCAAACCTCTCTGTCCTGCCAATGAGCAACCCTGAGCCTCAACCTCAACAAAAAATGTTAATTAAGGGATTCTTAATGTAAAGCATTCCCATATATCTCAAACAATGGGAATCCAAACATTTACTTTTAACATTGTATTTTGCAGTTTATTTCAAATGGATGATTGATTAATCATATACAGTTTAAACACAGTATGATCCGTTACTAACTACTAAAAATCAAGCACTAAATAAAACACAAAAACAGGTGAGTCTAAGGTCAAAAGGTGTGATGAACGACACAGGGTTTTGGTAAGCATTCAACAGCCTTGACCATCGACTTGTATTGTTCGGAGTATGTGTCCGTAAGAAATGCCTGCCCTTGTGATTGTCATATGCCACATTTGTGTGTGTGTGTGTTGTTGATTCTGTTTGGCGTCATATGCGTCATTCTAACTACCGTCTTCTCTCCTGTGGAAATTTTAACTGTTTTGTGTGTGTGTGTAATGTGCTTTTCCTTGTTGTCTTGTTGATTAGTCAGAATCAGAATGTATTTATTTATTCATAAGGACAGAAATGTGACCTGCTAACAACACTCTTTACATCATACTGTACACTCGCAATATCTTAATAAGATGCAAATCAAATCCAAAAGAGCATAACATACATACTGTAATGTATAACACACACACTGTGAATGGGTCGTTCCCTGTATGTTGTGTTGCGTAGATATATTGTTGCCTTTATACTGTGGACACGTCATCTGAATTCACAGTGTTGGATATACAGTAAGGTATGTATTTATCCATGGAATAAAACATATAGTGGTGTGATGTTACAGGAAAATGATTACAGATACAGTAGAGCTGTATGATTTAATCAATCCTTTCTTGGTCAGTTTTCCATTCAGAATTCGATTCACACTTTTAAAATTATTTAAATAAACTTACCAATTTAAATGCTCTGCTGAAAATTGATGAACGCCATAAAATATATAACTTATCTTTAGCACTAACCAAACACAAACCACTTGCATCTTCTGCAAGGACTTGTATTGCACAAGAGTATTGCTTTTTCTTCTTTTAAGTTTACGGCTGGGTTGGTGCAATATCGCCATCTACTGGATTGGAATGTGGAGCAGAAGAAAATATTTAAGTCAATAAATGTATTATTTTTTTAAATTATTTTTTTAATGAATTGATTTAAGTCATTAAAACAAATCAACATTCATTCATCCAACTAGGGACCATGGAGACCAATGGTGACCAGTGTCACATCGGTCAACATTCACACACTATGGGCAATTTGGGAACAGCAATTAGCCTAATCTGCATATCTTTGGACGTTTGGCAGATAAATGCAGATAAGGCTAACTGGCATTTCCAAATTGCCTGTAGTGTGTGGATGAGCTTGTAAGTGTGTGTGTGTGTGTGTGTGTGTGTGTGTGTGTGTGTGCGTGCCCTGCGATTGGCACCCCAGGTTTAGGCTACAGGAGCCCTGTGTCCCTGTATACAGGATAAAGCACTATAGACGACGAGTAAGTGAGTGACGGTGGAACATACAGAAAGTCCTGAAAGGCTATAAAACATCATGAAACATTCAGGTTTAAAAAAAAAAAAAAAAAAAGAGAAATGAAACCTGAATGTTATTCATGAAGGGTAGGTTCAGTACTAGGAGTCAGTACTAATAGTATGGCTATTAAAATTAGGGGGAAACCATAAAATAAGAGATTTAATTTCCTTTATTTCACTTATGTACAATATTAGGTTAATTTGTTTATTTTAAAGACATTCACCAAAAACATTTTTGGATATACGGAACTGTGCAAAACTCTTGAGCCAGTCCTCATTTCTTCACATTGAATTAAATTAACTAATGTGGATTAAATGAAGAAATGGCAACAAATGTTTTACTATGACAGCCTGCTAAGTGCCTAAAGATAAAAATTTTAAAGTTTATATAACAACCTGAGCAGCAACCTCGTGTCCCCTCTCGTCTGTTCCAACCACTCAGCATTCAGCATCACCAGTACACTGATCACCGTCCTGATCATCTGTCATCATCTACACCTGTTTCTCACTGGTTCATTTCTTAAGATAGATGGGTTTTATGCTTGAAAGATATACGGTATATAAGGTATAGGTCACTGTGTGGCTTAACATACAAAAACATTCCTCTGGAACTGGTCAGGTACAGGACTGGACTGAAAATTAGAGCTAAGGATGAGAACCAAGAATGTCTTTCAGGAAGCCTGGTGAACTATTCCTCAAGACTTCATTAAAATACAAGAAAGTCTGGCTCTTTGGAAGCAAAATATGAAGAAATGGGGGGGGGGGGGTGGCTTAAGAATTTTGCACAGTACTGTACATAATTAATATTATTTATTTACTGCTTCGTTATTATGAAGGTACGGGGAACGACCCAATTGCTATCACATTACATTACAATTAATCCATCACATCATAATAGTCTCGTATCACACATTCCAATCAATAAATTTGCCTTCATCTTTCTTTTTGTGTTCATTAACCTGTTCATCTTTGGCTCTTTCCATCACCATCCACAGGATGGCAGCGCATCCGCAGTCTAGCCTGGAGCCTTTCTGTGCTGTGCATCATCTAAACCTTGTGCCTCTGTTACAGATTCCCCGGTACAATACGCTGCATTTTTCCACGATGACGGATACCTCGGCCTTCCCAAACAAATGTTTCCACGCAGGTCAGGAGATCATACTAGTTTGTGTAGTAGGAGCTATAGTTGTAACTACAATGGATGGAGTTCAACCTCACATTTGTATTTTCATTTATTTCAGTGCTCCTGAGGCACCTGAGACTATCGAGCTGGAGATAAACACGCTCTCTTCGGACGGCCTCATTCTGTGGCAGGGGGTGGTAGGTTCTAATATGCGGATATATACACTGTACATACACGATACATACACTGTATGATGAACATTATCCAAACATAAATTCTTATCCAGCTCCCTAAACCCTATGAAGTAGAAACGTTTTAAAGGAAAAGGGCAGAATTAGAAGTCATTAAGGATATATCTAATAATGGAATTATACTGTATATACTGTATATTCTGTATATATATATATATATATATATATATATACAGACTCAGACAAAAAGGTGTATACACACTTCTACAGTTGTTATCTACTGTATGCCCTTTTTTAAACCTCAAATTGAATGTATGATGCAGCAATGTGTAGTTCTATGTTGCCTCTACAGAAGTCAATAGATGCACCATCAGTGATGCTATCATGTGATCGTCAGAAGAGATGCATATATTTTTCATATTGATGTGTGTATACATTTTTTTGGCTGACTTTGTACAGTATGTATATATTTGTTTATATACAAACTGGGGACTGTGATTAAATTTCCCTTGAATGAAGGTGCCATTAAAAGAGTTCCTGGGAGGCTAGCATTTCAGACATGAAGCATTAGTGTATAATGAACCAGAGAAGTGCATTAGTGTAGCAAGGGATTATATAGAGAAATAAGGGGAGTTTTTACTCTCGTAAATGTGTTCTGTCATTCTGCACAGTTAAAAGTCCCGGTTTGACTTGAACGCCTAGACTAGATCATGGAAAAAACAAAAATATATAGAACCAAACTTTATTAAAAAAAAAGAAAATGCATATTCTAACTCAGTGCAATGTTGAATATGTACCATTTCGGATTCTTTTCAAAGCTACAAGAAAAGCTTTTAGGAATTACATGGGTAGGAAATTTTATTTAAAGTGACTTTTGGCCTGAGATTGTTTTTTTACCTCCAAAAACTACAATATAAAGTATATGCATTTCCACACAACTCATGCTGCTTAACAGAGAGAATTTTTTTTTTTTAATGTCCTGTATAATATTTTTGTAGTCTGCCAAGGAAGATGATTTTTCCCAGCTTTTCATCTTAGAGGTTTATGATTCGGAGAATCGTCAGACTGGTTTAATAACCTGCTTCAAATTGACTTGCTTTTTTATGACCTGCATCGCTATTTAACAGCATGTGACGCACCAAGCTGTTAGCGTTTCACACTCACTATAATTTCTGCATTTATGAGATTCCTAACCACTCGTGCAGTGAGTTCAAACTCATGGACTCATTGTGTTTTCTGTGTGTGTACGTGTGTGTGTGTGGATGCTTGAATGCACTGCATGCTAACATGCTCCCCTAACCTACCCCGGGCCATGTCGTCAGGAGCCCGAAGCCGCTCTGAAACTGCACGAATCGCATGCTCGTAACAAGGCATCGTCTCATCAGCAGACACACAATCAAGTAGGTTCCTCCGGGTGTTTACTGCAGACGTTGGAATGAGTGAACTTGCAGGTTGGCTGTTTGGAACCTGGTTTGATCTTGATGCGAGAAAAAGACACCGGAATAGGTGCATTCGTGTAGCAGGGGATTATATAGAGAAATAATGCTAGTTTTTTTTCTCTCATAGCTGTGTGAACTATTAAAAGTCCCGGCTTGACTTGAACGCTTCTAGTATTTTGTAAGTTAGATGTTCCACGGCATTAAACGTAGCCATAAAAAGATTAAAGTTTACAGTCTGTCATACTATGAGGAATAAAAAAGGCAAACTGATTTAGTAAAAGATGAATAAAACATTTCAGGATATGGTGTTATAAAAAACATTATAATTATCATATCCATGCCATCATTAATTATTTTTTTAATAACAGGATGATTCATTCACCAGCATGGGGTAGTAGTCTAGTGTTTATGGTCAACCAAAGAATCACATCCATAACAGAGTCTAATCCTCACACAGGCAGGCAAGAGCTGCGTAATGTAATATATAATCAAAGAAACAATCAAGGGTAAAACAAAAAATTGGAAATTATTAAAATTATAAACTAATACACAACAAGCAAACTCATGAAGAAAGAACACAAATCAGGTGGGTGCGATAAGGCAACAAGCCGATGACATGACGGGGCTAAGGCAGAACCAAAACCAATTCATATGAAAAAAATGTATAATATATGCAATAATTAAGATAATAATATATGCAATAATAAATAGTATGCAATAATTCTGTCATACTCTAAGATTTTTTTCTTCAACCGGCTGTATTTTGTTAGCTCCCTAATAAATGACTGCATGGCTTTTGCATGGATTTTTATAACTCAAGAACATTTTAGCATTAAAAAAGTTGGTTTAAATCAAATTCTAATTTTATTTGTCACCCTCGACCTAAAAATGTAAAAAGAAAATAGAGTATTCTAAATAAAGAATATGAAATAAGAATATAATAATAAAAATGACAGTATAGAAAATATAGAACAATTTTGGCTGTACAATTTACATTATGTACAAGTAATAAAAAAAATGAATAAAAAAAATATTATTTAAATAGAATTTAAATGAAATTAACATCATTTTACATTTAATTTAACATTATAGTATGTTAATGTTAATACATAATTTTATTAATAAGCAATGTAAATCGTTTAACATGACCTTATGACCTGCCTCTGGAAACAAGTCGTTCATTCTGCACTGTATCACTTTTTACAGGAATCAGGAGACAAGGGAAAAGGCAAGGACTTCATAAGTGTTGGCTTACAAAACGGACATGTGGTGTTCAGGTGAGCCACTGAGTCGTTCACTGGTTGTATTGGAGACGACGTGCATCACACAGATCGCAGTGTTTGTTTAAATTTGCTGTATTCTGATTGGTCAGAAGGTAACATTAGAAAAAAACTATTTGCAAATTGTCTGGTCTACTTTAACGGCCCTACTTTGGCCGGGTCTGGTCTACTTCCCGCCCCCCCCCCCCCCCCCCCCTGACTGGTGTGGTGGCGTTGGTGTGGGAGCCCCCTGGTGACGGGGGAATTGGATACGACTAAATTAGTTCCCCCCCAAAAAAGATTTTAAAAATCGTTTAAACCATGACCAGTACAAAAACAAAACAATTTCACCTTATAATTGTTTTTAGGTTCTTGTTTAATTGCACAATTTAATTTCCCATAGTTACCAGCTGGGAAGTGGAGAGGCAGAAATCCTTTCAAAGGAACGCATTAATAATGGACGCTGGCACAAAATCACTGCAGTCAGGTACCTTTTTCTTTTCACATTTACATGAAATTGTTGAGCAGGTCCCATGTTTTCTACACATTTCTACAGCAATCTCTAAAGCAGAGACTCAAAGACATAAGTGAAACCTTTTTCTGTTACTATTATTAGTACGTACATTTTCAGGACTTATTTTTAGCTTTACGGTGGCTAGACGGTGTTACTGGATAGGACAAACCAAGATTAAGCCTGGATTAATGTTCCTCTCTCTCTCTCTTTATAAAGATATATGAACATTGACCTTAAAACTAACCGATGATGTCATGAGAGGTACTGCAGGCATGACGTAAACGCAGATGACAGAATTATTTTTCTGAAGTTGAGATTTTAATCTGTAGCTAAAAGTTTGACTGTTGATTTGTTTGTATGTGTTTTATATAATGGTTAAGACCCGGAAAGATCAATTTGTGCTTCTGTTGTAAGCAGGACAGGAAAGCAGGGCTACATCCAGGTAGATGACAGGACGCCTCAGCACGGACAGTCCCCCGGCAGGAGTGTCATGGTAAACACCAAAGGCAGCATCTACCTGGGTATGACTCTCCTTGCATTCCTAGATTTCTTAATGCAGGTTAATGTAATATCCTGATTATAATTGCTATCATACTCCGATCAGCTTTAACATTAACACCACTGACAGGTAACTGAGCAACAATACTGGTGACAGTACCAAGGCTCACCCATGCCCATGGGGAGCAAAGGCCAGATCCAATCCCCCAGAAAAGCCAATGCAGTACACGTTGCCTAAAAAAGTCAGTGCTGGCTACGATAAAAAAGGCTCCAAAACACCATAGTATACCACAGCCCGCCCCGCACAGGACCTGGAGGCAAAGAACCCAACCGACACAACCTTCAAACTCTTCATATCCCAATCAGATGGAGCACCCATAAGATGCTCTGAAAGTGCAAGTCCGATCCATGAAGGCATCCAAAGGAGTAACCCACATCAGCCAAAGGAGCCACTGCCAATGTCCTGGTGTCAGACACCAGGAGGCCCTGCAGAACCATACCATATGGGGCCAGAACCATCCTAGTGGCACAAGGGGAACCCAAAACCAACATGATTAAATATTAATGGTCTTATTGTCATGGCTGATCAGTGTTTTACTGAGACTTGGATTGCTTGAATCATGATTCTTGTCTTTGAGGAAGTGTATATCAACCTCTTAACCATGTCAATCTATCCAGGGGAATAAAGGCTGGTGGGAATTGCTAAGTGACCGAATAGAGGAATAAATCTGGGGGAGGAAATAGGGTGCCGATTTGCTCAACTGATATTTAATGTTCAGACAATGGTGTGTAATTTGGAAGATTCTTTGACACCTCTGGTTAATAATATTTGATTATACTGTGTAATTAAATTATAACTCTATTATGTTATGGAAATAATTATGTTATTCGAACATCTATTCTAATTGAGAACTATTACATTTAGATAAGTGGTATTTATACCACGTACTGTATAACGTAAGCATACAAAAAAAACATGGCAATGGTTATTGCATCATAAAATTCATGAGCCAATCAGGTTTCATTATGCAAATTAAAGTCATGCATGTAGATAGACACCTCTGTGAAGAACTTCTTCCAAAGTGAAGGTCTTTAAAAGTTTTAAATAAATTATAGCATGTTACATTTATATGTGTGTGTGTGTGTGTGTGTGTGTGTGTGTTGGTGTGTTGTGTCCAGGTGGAGCCCCAGACATGGCTGCTCTCACTGGTGGGAAGTTCTCCTCAGGCATCACAGGTTGCGTGAGGAACCTGTCTCTGCTTAACGCCCGGCCGGGAGAACAGGCGTCGCAGCCTATCGACCTGCAGCACCACACTGGAGACGGCAAAAACGTGCAGCGTTGCTCATCGTAGACGAACGCGCTGCAGCATCACCTAGAGACTGAGAAAATACTCACACACACTGCAGGAGAGACACGGGTCTCAGACACCTACAGGACTGCAGATGCATTTCACTTGCATTTTACTCTACACACACAAACGTACACACACACACATGCATACAAATACAAAAGACTGTTCTCACAAACGTACAGAATTGCATTTCACTTCCATTTTAACCTTCGTACACACACGTACCGTAAGAGACGTACAGGGGTCTCTGAGACAGCCAAAGTGTTTTTGCTTTGTGTTTAACCTACACACTCACACACACACTGATATATTCTCTTGGTGCCTTACTGCTGCCAAAAATCTTTTTTTTTTTTTTTTTAACTCTGTGCTGCATAAACCAAAAGAGGGAGAGAGTAAATGCTACATCTTTCATTAAATGTCGGATAATGAAGGACGATTACATGGGAAATCAGTTTACATAGTCCTGCAGTAGTTATTTTTTTTAACATGATTAAAAAAAAAAAGAAAAAAAAAGGAGAGTGAGAATTTCTAAAAAAGACAAAAAAATACATGACATGCGTTCACTGATGGCTCAGATCCTATGTGGTCAGAAATGATGTTTTTACAGCACTGAATTTTTATTTATATGCATATGAATATATGGATCTATATTAAATATTTGTGTCGGGAAGGACGCTAATTAACCCTAGCCTGTTTTTTTTTTTCCTCAAGTTTTTTTCCCTCTAGGTCCTAATAATGTGTGTCTAAGGCTTGTGCGCTGAGCTGTGTTTAATACTTGAAGACTCTGCAGCCTTTAATGAGACGGTTTAGACACTTATAGAACACAGGGACAGTGGGGGTGGGGGGTGGGGGGGGGATGGGGGTTCTGTACACTGGGAAGGTCCTAGCTCCAAATACACTCCACATCTCAGGTGACGACGAAGCAAAAGACGAGAGAAGCATCGGACGCTCAAACCAGCGATTTTTCTTTTTCTTTTTTTTTTTTAGGGGAGTTTTTTTTTATATGCAGGTTATATTTAAGAGAAACCATCAACCTTCCATACGTTAACCTCTAAATTACTGGTGTATATGAAAAACCCAATGGTGCTAAACACATTACAAGCACATACTCTTCTGTCTTCTGCCAATGACTTGCCTCTGCGTTTCTAATGTAACATGTATTGTAAGTAGCAAAAACCTTTGCAAAGTTTGCAATAAAAGTATTTTTGCTTAATGCCAACCTAGAACTGAAGTACTGCAACAGTATTTATTTGTTCTGGAGATTAAAATGAGTCCATTTTTTTTGGATTAAACAAACCCAAAAGAACAGCACATCTCAAGTTGTGACCACATGTGGACTCGAGTGATGTAGCTAATGTTGAAGAACTGTTCGAGCCAGAATTCATACACCACTCTGACAGTGCTGGCATTTCTAACTAAGGGCATAGATGTTCGGTTCGTAAAAGCAACAACAAAGAAGCACTTTATGATTTTGGCCATGGCCAACTTTGGGGAAAAATACAAATATAAAAATTTATATTTGACAGAGTAAACATGTACGAATAGTGGCATTGTGATATACAGATTAGCCATAACATTAAAACCACCTAGGTTTTGGGTCTCCCATTAGTCTACAGAATGTTCACAGAGATGACACTATTGACAAGAGCAATGTCCTCTGATAAAGACAAACCAAGCAATGGGAGGCCATCAACTGGCACAAATGCATCACTTGTGATGGAAACTTATGTTAAGTAATACTATTGTATAGAAGAGTTACTCTCCTAACATGTGCTGTTTGAACAACCTACAATATGTCAGTTAATAAAAAAAAGTTCTGCCCATTCTTTTTTACATTACTTTTGGTACAGCCCTCTACTTCCAGTTCTACAAAAAGACAATTTGGCTAATATAACAACAGCTTATCGGGTTATCAGTATCATCTTGTGCCAATCAACATGAAACTGATATGGGAGATGAGGGCAGGTTCTAAATTTGTCTTGTACTACATACAGTACCAGCACACAATGACGTGTTCACAATGCAATTCAGTGTGTGTATGTGTGTGTGTGTGTGTGTGTGTGTGTGTTTAGAACTATAGCACAGGATCGTGTGCACAAAGGGTTACTAAGAATTACCATGCAGTGGAGCAACATTTCAATCCCACATTGTTCTTGAGGGCTTGAATACAATAAACAAAAGCAATTGTATTACTAGAGTACAAAGATGATGGTTCAGATATTTTATTGAGATGCTGATCATTATCTGTATTGTTTTGTCCAATCATTTAAACCATACTTGATCTGTCTTCCTGAGCATCATTGCTGGTGTAGGTCAAACATGTCCATCAACTAAGAGACCTGCAACCATCACACGTTTACTTTCTCTACTGTGTCAAATGAGGTTGAGCTGATTTGGCATGCAAATGGTTCACTCACAGTATGCGTAATGCATTGCGTTCTTGCATCATGCCAGTCAACAGATTATTTATTTAATAAACATCTGTAATTGTGAAGGGAAAGCATACAGTACAATTACACTGTGATAATGTTTAACCCTTATTATAGTCATTATATAACACATATAAACTAAACACACTGACCTGCATATTTGCAGAGGTGAAGGTTTTAGTTCAGCCATCCTGTAGTTATTTTTATATCCAAGATATAGTCATAAATCAAATTTGCATATCAATTTGATTACAGTAGTATACTTATACTAATGCACTATAAGCAGATGTTTAATTGATTGTCATAGCATAATCAGACGTCAGATGGTGCACAAATACTGTATGTGTGTGTATGCCTTATGTTTGAAGCCTGCTACTGTAGTATTGTCAGTCTAGTTAGCCTTGAAACACAACACCATAGATGGTTCAGAGACAATTCAGAATGGCTTAGAATCAATTTTAAGTAGCGTTACATATGTTTTTCTTGCTGAAAGTGCTTCCATGATTGGTTTTGAATGTGGGTTTTGACATTGGTTTCCGGTAAGTAACGTCCTTTTTGCCATCCAGAAGTGAGCGGACCATGGCGGACAGACATCATGCAAAACATCAGGTCTCAAGGTCAATTTTGTTACAGCAGTAATGTTATCATAACCTGTATAATTTCCACTTTACTTCAACCTCCCATGTCATATCCACACATACTTCATATTTCCCCAATAATCATAATCTCACAACAGTAATAAAATAGTATAGTTGCATTTCCCCTTTCATGCTAGCTGTCAAAATCAGGGATGGGAAAGAATCTTACCGGAATAAATTGGCTGAAACAAAACAACATGAGAGAGGTGTGGTGAGGCAGGAAAGCATTACTGGATACAAGACAGGTGGCCAGGCTACTGAGGGGAATGTGGAACGTTCAAACAATCTCAACACTTTTTTTTAGTAGATTTGATGTCCCTCCATCACCACTTACCTCGGCTTCAGCAAGAATACATGCTCCTCTACTCCCCGGTCCTCCTCCACACTGAAAACAGCCACTACTTCTGCACATATCTCAGATGATCAGGTCAAACGTGGTCTGAGCAGGCTCTGCCATACAAGAGCTGCAGGACCAGACAAAATCAACCCAAGTTTCCTGAATTCTTATGCTCCCCAACTCTGTAGTGTTCTCAGGCACCTCTTCAGTCTGAGTCTGTTTCTACAAAATGTCGCTGCAATTTGGAAGACATTATGCTTAGTACCGATCCACAAGGTACCACATCCCTGTGCCCAGAATGGCTACAAGTCTGTTGCTCTGACAGCACACATTATGATGTTTGCGAGACTGATCCTGGATACACTTTGTCCCCTGGTGAAGTCCTCTCTGGATCCAATTCTCGGCAAACCTGGGACCACTGTAAGGGTTATGTTCTTCGACTTCTCCGGTGCCTTCAACACCATTAGACCAGCAGTACTAAGGGAGAAACTAAAGAAGATAGCACATAGACACTCCCTTGGTTTCCTGGATCATGGACTACCTGACCTGCCATCCCCAGTACGTTTGATTACAAAACTGTGCACTAGAGCTCCTCAGGGGAATGTACTGTCTCCTTTTCTTTTCACTTTCTATACATCTGAATTTAGATATACTGTAACTTCTGCCATCTGCAGAAGTTCTCTGATGACTCTGTGGTTGTTAGATGTATTAAGGAAGATGACATCTCTGGGAACCAGACTGTGGTGGATGACTTTGTCTTCTGGTGTGTCGTAATCACCTACAACTCAACATCACAAAAACAAAAGAGCGGGTGGTAGGCTTCAGGAGAAGTAAGACCCCTGTGACTCCTATATTTGTTCAGGGGGAGACAGTGGTTATGGTCTCAGAATACAAATATCTGGGAGTCCATCTCGACAACAAACTAGACTGGTCACTTAACATAACAGTCTGAAAGGGAAGAACAGATTGTATTTTCTGCAAAGACTCAGGTCCTTTCTAAGGATGTTCTATGAATCCGTTGTGGCAAGAGTCCTTTATTTATGCTGTGCTTTGCTGAAGCTGCAATGTGAAAGTGTCTGACAGAATTAGACTGGACAAGGTTATTAAAAGGACAAGATCTGTGCTAGGCATGGAGCTTCACTCTGTTGAGGTTGTGGCAAAGAGGCAAATTCTTTCCAAAACACAATCAAATCTGAACAACACAGGGCCTTACCACCATGCCTTACCACTCTTCAGTGCAATATTGATAACTGTACTATTTGTGCAATGCCTTTTCCTCTTTCCCTTTTCCCTTCCAAGTGCAATATATGTGAATCACTCATGTGCTGTGCCTTTCTTTAGTGCAATATGGAATTTACTGTTCTTAGGTAGGTTTTTTCCCCCCTTTCCTCTTGTCTAATTTGGGATGTGGTAGGTGCAAGAGTTTTATTACTCTTTTGAAACAACGATAAGCAACTGTAACCAAAACAAAGCAATTTCCCTCTGGGATTAATAAAGTTCTTTGAGTCTCGAATCTTGATCTTAATATACAGTAGTCATAATTCTGTGTTTAAAGAAGGGGAAACTAGCACTGAAGACAACTGCATAAGCAATGAGATGAAGTTAGTCTTATCTGACAGGTTAATCCTTCATTTTTATTTTTTTTTACATAGGAGTGCAATACACATGTACTATATGACATTTAGGGGGCAACTGTAAAGTTGTCAGTAAAAAATGGAAAAGCAATGACAGTCACTAACAGCAGAGGGGAGTTTATTACTATTATTAATCAAAACTGCTAACAAAAGTCTTTTCATTAAAATGCCAAGTGCAGTCTAAAAAAAACTGGTTCCATTTGAATTCCATGAAAAAACGTCACTGGAGATATGGACTTCATCACACATACAGTAAATTATTGAACACAAAGGCCAGGCTTTTGTCACTGACTGTCTGAATGTTGACTGTCTGAATGTTCTTTCATGGTCATAAAAATAAATACGGAATAAATACAATAAACACCACTGGCAGTCACCTAGTTGGGCTACACAGGTTCCTGGATGGATTCTTGGATGGATGGATGAATGGATGGATTCTTGGATGGATGGATGGATGGATGGATGGAGTGCCTGATTATCAAATAAAAGCCTATGGCTATGATAGAAAGGCATCAGAACACTCAGTGTATCACATCATAATCCAAGAGAGAATCCATGGGATGTGCTAGACACAAATCTGATTTATGGGGGCCCCTGGCACAATTTTCAGGGAAACCTATCCAATATTGTGTATAATGTTTTAAGGTTTTAACGTTATGGCTGACTAGTTGAAATATGTGTCGTTGACGGGAAAAGCGTTTGTAGAAACAGTTTGAAGAAGCGCTTAAGCTAAAAATAAGATGATCAGCTTTTATGTAATCTGCGATATTATTATTTCAAGGTTGAAGCGCATGTACATGTCTAACTGCAACATAGATGAACCCCTTTACACCTTATTTACGCTAAATTGTACTTCTTTTGTCGTCAGCCAAATACACTTCCTGTTCAGTAATAAGAGAGTGAATCACAGATTGGATAGAAATTAAGTTTTCTCCTAAAACGACTCCAGCATTATAAAATTCACTTATACCACTTCAGCGCTGTTAAAATATTCAGTTTAGCTTTTCTAATTAATATCTATTAATGCAGGTGTTTGCTTACATTAAGGAAGCAGCTTATTAGTAGTTTATTTTAAAATAGATTATTAAATCTGGCACATAACTGTTCATAACACTGCTTTGACTCAATATTTTGATTTCACGTATGGTGCAGGTTTTACTTCAGGGAGATGTCTAAGTGCTGTACTGCAAAATTTTCAGTTAATTCTGTCCAGCCAGTTTTGTGTGATGCTGTGACATAATCTGCCTGGACAGACATACAGACAAAAAAATTGGCTCCCCATCACACCTATTGATGCTCTATACAACATTTCTGCTACACTGGTAAATTGATCTCCAAATCCAAAATATTGTTTTCAGTATAAAATGATGCTCAACAGAATTAAATGCTTAGTTTAAAAAAAATCGAAAAATAAATACAACCTATTTTAAATAAAACCTATTTTCTTTTAATACGCTTATACTTAAAGTAAGTCTAAGACGAGCCTGATATTATTGTGCACTTGTCCTCTCTTTAAAAATTCGACTTCATCCCCGCGCTCATGGAACAAGCCAGAAAAAGTACGACGTCATTTCCGCTGGAATATTCCAGTGAAATGAGCTCTGGCTTATTAAAGAAGCCTCGCGCTGAATCCGTGCGTGACGTTGTTTCTGACAGATGATGGGAGCGCGGCAAGTCGCGTAACTGCGCACCGAGACGTATTTCGTTCGAACAGCAGGGAAATAGCTGGACGCTGTAAAAAAAAAAAAGAAAAAAAAAAGACAAAAAGGGGGAGTTATTATTATTGGTATTATTATTATTTTGGCTGGAAAAATAAATACCACTTGGAGACGCATGCTCTTTAAAAAAAATAATAATAATAATTATAATAATAATAACTTAACTCTGACTAGCATCCTTGCATGTCCATACCGGTAAGTTTAAAAAGACAAGTTTACAAGGGTTAAAATATTTTATGTTTAATCTTGCTTTCTGACTTTTTTCCCTCACCTTATGCAATCAAATGCAGGACACGCGCGCGTCAGGGAGCACGCGCGCTTTAGCCCGCCTCCCTCCGCTCTAGCTGTTCGGGTCCAGTGTGAGCTGAACAGCCATAATGTTAAAACCACCTGGCTGATGTTGTGAGACTTGGACTCCACAGTATCTTTAAAGGTGTAAAGTACTGTGGTATCTGTTTTGTATCCGTTATAGCTGTAGCCCTTAAAACTCATTTAAATTCTGCATTTTAGCCATTTTTGGCAACTCTACATATTGTATATAGGGCTCAGGATTGTGATCACATGTTTTTATGCTTGTTTTCGGTTGTTTCTATGACCAAAATAATAATAATAATAATAATAATATGCTCATTTTAAGAATTCTACATTTTTGAAATGCCATTCCCATATTCTGCTATAATGGTCGCATTTACCCTTTATAGTAAAGTAATGATAACCTTCGTTCTACCTGACATATTTGAAAACTCAAATGCACAGTTTGATGTCTGAAGCCTCCCTTGTAACACACACCGACAACTTCCACATAAGCACGTATATATTTTTTAAATTGTCATTGACCTATGCTATGTTGCCTGGAAAGATTTGTGCTGCTTGAGTTTTAAGGTTAAAGGATCTGACTTGTTTGTCTGGCACACAACACACACTCAGGTGGCATGGTGGCGTAGTGGTTTCCACCGTGGCCTTACATCTGCTGGATCGAGGGTTCAAGTCCTGCCTTGGATGTGTGTGTGTGCGGGGGTTTGCATGTTCTCGCCTTGTTTGGTGTGTTTCCTCCAGATATTCTGGTTTCCTCCCATAGTCCAAAGACATGCAGATTGCCCATAGTGTGTTTGTGTGAATGTGTGTGTGTGCCCTGCGGTGGAGTGGGTGTACACTGCCTCATGCCCAGGGAAATGTCATTTGTTTGAATTCTAGTCCAGATCTGATGCTCAAGTGCACATTGGAGATGCTTTCAGGGGTAGACGGGGTCATCATGTGCACTCTGACTGGTCTGCAGCAACGCAGCCCCAGGTGCATTAAGATGCATTAACTTTTCAGCAGCTTGTACTACTATAGCTCCTCCGTAGGATCAGGCAAGATAGACAATCCTTGACCACCTGGTGCCAGTTCACTGGTTACCCTTCTTTGGAACACTTTTGGTAGGTACAGAACTAGGTGAATTATTCTTCAGGAAAAAGTTTTTTTGGAATCTCATGTTTGCATGAAAAGTTTATAAAGCTGTGTAAAATATCTCAAATTGCATAAATAAAGATAATTTTCACACAGACTTTTTCAGTTCTGAACAAAAAGTAGGCGTGGTTTATAAAATAATCTGTTATCTGATTCTGGAATCTAGGCATGATAACACACAACTTAATGTCCTGACACAAATGTGCAAATATTCAGCTGGGCAATGAACTATGAGATTCTAGTACATTATAATATTGGAGGTAAAATATTTATTGGTAGACAAAACTGAGAATTCAACTAAGAAACACATTTCCTGCAACCAGCTGTTGTTTTGATGAACAGCATTGGTAGATAACCAAAAGTTGTTTCAGTGGTTACATTCTGATAGCTATCATACTTGATAGACAACATTAGGAATTTGTTAGGTTACCTTGGGTTAGGGTTGTCTTCTGATCTAACCTGAAGTGCTCGTGAATAATTTTGCCTTTTCTTTCTTTCTTTCTTTCTTTCTTTTTTTAACGCTATGCCAGCTTCTATGGCTATGTTCATGGCGAGAAGCATCTTGTTATTTAAAAACTAGATAAGATGTTTAAAATTAATTTTTTCTAAGAATTTTAAAAACATATTTGGATTTACTTGTTCAAACACTTTTTTTTAAGTATTAACAGAGTAAAACAAGTCCCTTAAAGGAGTAAAAGAGTTGCAGTCAAATAAAATATGTTTGATGGATAACTGGGTCCTGCATGATGAACATTGTGGGGGATTTTCTCTTGACAGTAAAAATGTGTGTGTTGCTTTTGTGTGTCCTATCCGTCATCTTGTATAGGTCACTTGATCCCAGCGATTTTTAAAAGGAAAACTGTGTCTTGATCCAACATCAGAGTTTATTTGATATAGTTTATTATTTAAACATTGGTCCCATTCTGGTTGCCATTTATTGTTGATGTATTCATTCAAAACTGGCTTCAAATCTGAGAAGGGAATAAAAATTTGACTGGTCTTTTAGATAATGCTTCCTTGGCAGCTCTGTCCGCCTTCTCATTACCAGGGATTCCGGAGTGTCCGGGTATCCAACAGAAAACTATGTTAAAATTATTGGCTTCTAAGAATGATACCTTGGTTAGGATTTCTACTATTGTTGGATGGTCTGTTTTTATATTTTCTAATGCTTGGAGACACGATTTTGAGTCTGTTATTATTAGGTAATCCTTTCGTGATGTGGTTTCAATGAATTTCAAAGCCATGAGCAGAGCATTTGCTTC
>JAQMYJ010000015.1:20986691-21008210 GCA_030014305.1 Clarias laeviceps | reverse complement strand
CTATATATCTTCCCCCTGCCCCCCCATTGGACAACCAACAACTAAGTAGCCAATTAAGTGTAAGTAGGTGGAACCTCGACCTGCCACATAAGCAAGACCTGCCACTGCCACAAACCAGCCTGTTCTTCTTGGAGCGTCTAATCCACAGCCTTTCAAAGTCTTTTAAGTAGATGCTGAATACTTTGCTGGGCACCTAGAGGAGTGTGATTCCTCGCCAGTTGTTGTAGTCTGCCTCGTGCTGCTGACCAGCAGGAATTGAGAAGATCAGTCATTTCTTCAGAAAGGGCCACCGTGCTTAAGCATTTCTGCCAACACCATGTCCAGTCATGGCAGTTTGTTGTTCTTCAGGAGTCATATCGCTACAACTGTCTTTGCTATTGTAATTGCGTCAGTCCGCACTTCCAGATTATTAGCTTGGTACAGGGGATCAAAAGTGAAGGTGGTTTCGGGGGGAGGTTGATTTAGTATTTCCTTGAAGTGTTCAACCCATCGGGCGTACCGATCTTCCTTGGCTGGCCATTCTTGTCCTTGATTGGTTGCCCCATGCCTACTCTTTGTACCGCCAAGGTCACGGACAATGCAATAAAGTGTCTTGGGGTCATTTCTTTGTGCTGCTTCTTGTGCTTCTTGGCCCTTCTGTTCTAGTCAGTCCCGCTTGTCCCGCCTGCAGCTTCTCTTTACTTATCTATGATGACTTGCTATGTCCTCATTAAATGCAAGTTAATATAAGTTTGTGTGGTGCACCTGGGTGGCGATGGTGCAGGGTGCTTGGGCCCTCTCATCATTGCTTTATTAATACTTGAAATTTTCAGCACTGCAATGAAATTTTCAGCACTGCAATTTATTGTGGTTGTATATTTTAAATGAAAGTATAATTCAAGCATTTCAAAACCCAATGCAAAAATATTGACCGTACTAAATTGCTGCTCAGAAATATTTTCAAAAGTTAAAAATATCTTTTGCATTATTTTTCAGCCTCATAAATTCAGGCTGCCACAATTCAGGTATTAAAATTAAGAAGTTAAAAAAAAAAAAAAAATTTTAATATCTGAATTTTGACACAATAAACTGCAGTGCCAAAACTTTCAAGCATTATAAATGTTGACAGCTCAGCCTGCATGTGGTGGTGTAAAGGTGTGGGGAATGTCTTCCTAATCATCCCAAACAGCCAAATAACAGCCTAATACCAACCAAACAGCATCTGAGTGTAAGAATACACTCAGATGGCTCACTTTAAATAAGCCACTTTAAATAAATCACTTTCGAGCATATTTGCACACACAAGACACTTTAAATATGTGGATTGCACAGCCCCTGGACATTACCATTTTTATTACAATTTATATCTAACTTCATTCCACACAGAAATTCCATAAAATCTATATCTACTTTGTACAGCTGTTTTTCTTATTGTTCTATATTTCTTCGTATATTTTCTTATATTGTGTATTTTGTACTGTACAGTAATTTTATATTAATTTGATTTTATTCTTTCTTAGTTAAATTTACCTTCTATTTTATTTTTCATATTTATTTCCTATTCATAGTCTTTTATTTTAAGGTCACGAGCAGTTGTCTAAGCATTTCACTGCATATCGTACTGTGTATGACTGTGTATGTGACAAATAAAATTTTAATTTTAATAACCTACCATTTAACCAACTTCCATCTTATACTTCCAGCATAATAATATTTATTGTTGGACTGGTTTCAAGAACATGGCAGTGAATTCAGCATAATTTAGTCAACCATGGCTTCAATATACTTAAAGTTTAGAACACACACAGCAGTGAGCCATATCATCAATCAAATATACTATACAGTATATGCACCCTGAGGACTTCAATGCTGAAACTAGTTGCTTAGAAAAAAAAAGGAGTTTCTAGCTCCACAATTCATGTGTATTTTATGGGCAGGAAAACATATGACTCAAATGTTATGTAGTCCAGTTATTATTACATCAACTTAATATTGATATGCTGACCTGTAAGAGATCTATAATCATAAAAACATTTATTATATGTTTATTTTTTTCCCCAGGTGCTGCACTTTGAATTAAGCTCGAAAAAGCCAACCATGATCCTGCTAACTCCATCCTCCGGTAAGGTTTTCACAAATAATCCAGTCTCAAAGATTAGACATGTTCTTTTACATGTCAAATACAGTAGTTGTTGTGTGGTTTCTATGGTTGAGTGCTGACTTAATTCGGGGAGGGGCAGTGACGTGTGAAGCCAAATGCTTTGAACAGCTCCACCACACCTTTTTGATGGAGTTATAGTCATTTTGTGGATCATGTTATGTGTACATTATTGCTATTTTGTTTAAAGAGGTTTCCATAATGGACTGTGCTCCACATGTCCTCAGTGGACAGTAATGAAGCTCCAATTCAGTAGTTACCAGGAAGCCATATCAGGCAGACTTCCAGAAAGACGCATAAGACTAACTTGAGTGTAACAAGCCAGACTTGAGAGAGCGAGGAGGCACTTTTAGAAGATTAACATTAAAATCACAAACCAGTTTTATGTCATTGACCTGTAATGCCGCAGGTATACACTCAGGCCAATCCACAGGCAGCTACATCTTTAGTTTCTAGGTGACGCTGAAGTAGTGGTGAAGAGAAGTAACTTGCCACACCTGGGAGCGTCACTACATAAGCCTCCTAAACACTTCGCTCAATGTATGGACATTAGTCTGCACCAGATATGTCATAAAGTTTAAGTAAATTGTTGAGAGAAAAAATCTTTTGGTGTAAATGAAAATATAAAAGAAATTAGTTAATAAGAAAGGGGAAAAATATGTTTGATTAAAGTGTTAGGTTTAAAGAAGAAAATTTGTGGTCTGAGGTGTTTTGTTTTGTGCTTGAATGTGGGGAGAAGACACTTTGGGAGCAACGGATCTCCTCAGTACGAATGCGCAGAGTTTGGAAGGTTTTTGTTTGGGAGTCAGTGTGCACAAGCACTCCCACAATCATCATCACTATCTTACTGTCGCCTCTAAGCCTGAATTGGGCTTTTCATCAGCTCTTACATCCTGCCCTGCCCGCCTCATAACATAACCAGGCAGTAGCTGGAACATGAATAGCATGTACAATAAGGTCACAATCCAAAAGAGTAACTTGGCAAATAAGATAGATATCTTAGTCAAACACAATAGATAAAAATGCTTAGAATTTACGCAACAACAGTGTTTGGCACCAATGTTCTTGCCGTGTTTTCATATACATGAAACCAGTGAAGTGAATCAGTGAAGGGTTTGACATACTGTAGGTCATGTTAAAACTCTGGAGATTGTGAGCACTGCTCGTTGGTTGGGCTAGCATTGCAAGACATTACTCCTGAAGCTATTGAGGCCAAATCACCTTGCCTACACTTGGCCCTGGGAACTTATTTTGAATTGAAACTCCCTCATGGGGGTTCTTTGAGCCAGGACACCCACTCCTGGTACATTTTTAGCTTGACTCCAGATGAATGCCCTGAGCAAAGAGAGACAGGTTTGTGTAAAGATGCATAAAAATTTAATTTGATTATAACACATTCTGGTGATAAGACTGTTTAGAGTTTTGAGAGTACTTTTATTTCTTTGAAAGACACATTTTCCCAAATATAAACTTGACCAAATCCCACAAACCACCAAGTTCTACCTTATCACACGACATCTAACAACAAGGGATACTGACGAATAGTACGTGCGTCCTCTGAAGTCAGCCAACTGAAAGCTGACTGCTGCTTCTGGTTGGTCGTAGACCAGAGTGACGACATACACTGAGGAAAGTATGATTAAATAGTGTCACTGTGATCGACAGGAGAGGAAGTATACAGTATGGCACTCCTTTCATCTAAAGGACACAGTCAATCTTGCTCCCCTGCGCTCCCATCCCCTTAAGGCTGTTGCATTATTGGCCATAAAATTGTGTGGCTAGTTTTTTAAATATTTTTTATTGCAGTTGTAAGGAATATTTAAATCTTGAATCTAGGAGGGACCAGTGAATCTGGGACTTCCAAAGAGGTCATCAGGTCATCACTGGTGATTGTTAGAGCATTGGTGGACAACCAGTCCGTTTGCCCCAGAAATAGTTTTTCTGCTTGAGACTGACTGGATTCCTACTGTATATGAACATACAGTATACTGCATCCAAGGCCTGTTCAGTCATTTTCCTCATCAGTTCATCAGGACTTCTGAAAGGATTTCAATGCAGTTCAGGAGACCACAGGTTGGTATCCTATTGGAAGTGTGTGGAGTCTTAAAGGAGGTAATGGCTCAAGTGATACTTCCATTTCTTGATTCATGCATTCAGCTTTCTTTGGCCATTTTTGTTGAAAGGATGATATTGATGTTAAATTGTTAAGAGAAGGTTTTCAAGATGTGTCGTGTGAGTTGCACTCTCTTGCCAGAAACAATGTCATCTGGGATTCCATAATACCTAATGACCTGCCTGAACAAATCAATATACTGTGATTTGGAAATAATGATGTCTACATTTCCTTTTATGGCAGTGGCAGACTTATTCAGACTTATCGCCGTATACAACTGAGCAGTTACAGTTTGAGGTCTTTGCTCAAGGGCAGCTCCAAACAGTGGCACCTGATTTGAATCCATGACCTTCCGATCAGTAGTCCAGAATTTTAGCTGTTGAGCCACCCCTTCGCTGATTGTTCAAGGAAAACCACAAACTAATTGGTCACAAGCTAGACCATTCCATCTATATTCCAGGGCACCCTACCTCAATCTCATTTTTGAAAGCATCTACGAAATGGTTCCTTTTTTGTGGCAGAGCCTTATGAACTCCTTTATGAAAGTAGAGATCTGTTAGAACTCTTGAGCATAAGCAACTAGTTGGTTGCCTTGAGAAATGATGGCAGAATTTCTACGTTAGCCATGGTGTTAGACAAGTCATCTCTAACAGATCAAGCTCAGATAGAATGATGAGCCATGGACAAAGGTGTTTGCATACAAAGTCCAGATATTTTCACTAAAAGCCCAAATTCAATTAACTTTAATGTGCAGTCATAATAAATGACAACCCAAAGGTGTAAACGAGAACAGAAGGCAGAGGGTTAAACATAGCATAACTACGTAAGACAACATTTTTGAGAAATGGCACATGCTGGGAAGTCAGAAATCAAACCATAAATGTTTGGCAAAGTTTGGGTTAGAGCTCTGGGGACTGCACCCTCTGCTGGTGGGGAGGGGAAATATCCTTGACTGGTGTCAAACTAAGCCTCTACCTTATGTTTTTGTTAAACACCACCTCCTAAATAAAGGAGAAAGTTGGTAATTGTACTGTACATGTCTTCTTGTTAGTATGGAGGTCAGCATGGAATTAATGATGTTTGGTCTGTGCAAATATCTTTTTTTTTGCTCATTTGGATTTTTAAAGCCCCAGTCAGGCTCATCTGCCTTCAAAAATTCTGCAAGAACACAGAACCCAAAAAGACTTTACTAAAACTGTTATAAGCAAGTATACAATGACTGTATCTAGAATTATTTAGTGATCTTTTATTCCTTAATTTTTGGGGGGCTTTAAACATTCGTAAACTTTTAACATTTCTAAAACAGCTGCTTAATATGATAAATATGATTTAACAGTACTGGTATTAAATGATATCTGTACATGATGTAGTTCTGTAAAATAACATGCCATGAAGCTTTTTTTCAACTCCACAGACACTTTTAGCCACACCTTCATGTCTGGTGAGGTCCAGTTTTAAATGAACGACGACAACTGAAAAAATAAAATCGTTACAGTACATGCAGATTTTTGGTGAATGATGTGCTGTTGGCTTGTGCTGTGTCTGATTGTTTTCTTTCAGATGAAGAGTCGCTTGCAATCGACTGGCTTTGGAATCACATGAAGTTCAGGTTGCAAAACACAATAGTAGGAACCTTGTATTAAACTTTTTTAAATGTCTGTATAGCTGTTAGGTATATATTTAAAAACAACAGATGATGATGTGCCATGTAGCGTACATGTTCTCTACTGTCACATTTATATCATGTACAGTTTATTGAATTTCTGCATGTGTCCTTGCATGCCTACCCCATCTGATAAAAAAAAATTGTCTGAAATTTATGTCTAATATAAAGACACAAAATTGTGACTTTTTTATTTTCACTTTTTTGTGCTGAAGGAAAATGGCTGTGTGCATATGGATTGTGTTATATTCTAACAGTGAGCAATGTGAAAAACAGATATGGAGTCATTTACTAGCTCTCCTTCATTTAAGGTTTTATAGATGATGGTGCTCTTCCTGCCCAGACATGCAATACTTTATTATAATTCAACCATTCTTTCTGTTGTTTTTTGTTTGTTGGTTTGTTGTTTTTTTGACACATCTGTTGCCATCTGTACTTTTGTCTGGAGCTCATATTAATGTTTCTGATAATGTTGTAGTGTAAAATATTCCTATAATTAAAATGACTGCAGTTAAGGTTTCATACTACACTGTAAAGAGAAAAAAGATTATCCAGTTTATAAAGAACTCCATTTACATTTTATTCCCATTTATTTGCTTAAGGACAAAGAACTCTTTGTATTATCTTCATTGAAAATCTTTGCAGCATTTCAGTGGCACAAAGTTAGAGAGCAGTGTAGGATGCCAAGAAGAGCCCTGGTGTTTTTATTCTTTTTTTTTTCTCCCTTCTAAGCTGTTTACAGTTAAGATCCACCTTCATTTTTGTCTTGCAATGCTTTTAGCAGTGCCATTTCTGAGCACTGTGTAGTGTCAATACTACCACTAATTGACAGTAAAGGATAAATCGCATGAAATGAGTGTAGTAGATTGCTGAAATAAATTGCTGTTAACAGGAGGCTGCATGACCCAGATGAGTGTCTGTGCATAATTCAAATCCATGAGTGGTGGTAATTTATTATTTAATGGAAACTGATCAGGAGTTAAACTGATCAAACATTAAAAAAATGTTTATCTTGTATTATCATGGTTTCATTAATCATTTACACTTGTATACTTTTGCATTTGTGATTTAACATAATTCCAGTGTATTTCATATTCAGTGCATATCCGCTTCATATGTTCATACTGTATGTCTTTAGGGAGAAAATATTTATAAACTCTTTATTTGAAAAAAAGAACATGTGAAAATGTGAGAAATGTGACGAATGAAACAAAAATAGAACTAATACAGCTCAAATTGCTTGGAGAAAGGAGGGTATATTTGAACAGGATTTTATTTCATCAGGCAATAAACTGGGGAGGAAATGAATGTTTAAACAGGCCCAATATTTTGCCTTTAATCCTGTGGGATTAAAATTTTAGAGGATTTTGAAATTATGAATCTTCAAAACCTAAGGATAAAGGAAATGGACCAAAGCTGAGGCGAGTCGGCCTCGCCGGTTTCAAGGAATCAGGTTGTGAGCAGAAAGTAGCTGTCCTGTAAAGCCTGATGGTGAATAATCCTAAATTCAGAAAATCAATGAGAAAGAGTTCACAATCCAATACAGCTCTGTGACAAAATGGAGTTCGTTCAAACATGCAGTAAACACCATGTAGCGTTGTCCTCCCTGACATCTTCCCAGGTTCCCTTTAAACGAGGTCAGCTGACCCCGCTGTGTCACCGGCATTCCCCCTCGAGATTTAAAGGTGCAGTCTCGCAAGAGTATAATGCTAAACCAAAACACCAAACCTGTGTGTTTGTTTTTTTATGTCTTTTATTGTATATTTGTGTCAAAGGTGTGTAAGACTCACTTTGTCGGACTTATGAACGAATCCGACTTACAAACGTGCTCCCAGAACAGATCAGAGTCTGGGTCTTCCTGTTTTTCCATCCTTTTTGGAACTAAGCTGGCTCACTTTTTAGTTCATGAAAGTATACTTTGACGTACAATATACGTCGTACAACATACTTCGTTAGTAAGAGTAGAGTGTACAATGTTTACTCTTCAAATGCTCAACTAACTATGATGGCTTCATAACCTTATTTGTTAGCTCTTCTCCACACACCACACATCATAATTTTGGTTGAATTTTGGTTTCTTCTTCTGTCCATTGTCTTTACTACTCATTGGCATTTTTTCAGCCACCGCAGTAAATTTTTAAAATTATTATTATTATTATTTTCCCCACACTTTAGACCCAGAGGTGACAACACAAGTAAAATGTATTCAATGTATATTTAATTTTTAAATAATATATAATAAATAACACAACACACCATGCAGAGAGCCTACATTTATCTTAAATTTGCTTCCTACGAGTTTTTGTGGCCCAGTTCGGCCCCACACATGCCCCAGTACCAGACCGCGGCCCCCAGTATATGGTAATGGCTTATAAAATCTGCTAGTATACATAAAGTCTTGTATAAAACTTTTACACACTGGGAGAATTAAATAAATTGAAATAAAGTTTAAAATAAATTTAAAGTGGATTGTGAGTGTTATAACTACAAGGGGCGTTCAAACTGCTTGACATTTACAGGCAGACTTCAAGTACAATACGGTGATGAGACTTTTTTTCAATGGTCTAAACGTTTTAAAGAAGACCGTAAATAAGCCCCATGAATGACGATCATAGCTGAGGTGGCTTGGGGCCCACAGCAGTACTTCCCATGAACGAGCGAGTGGAACGCCTGATCCTTGAAAATCAACTAATAACTTGTCGCCATCTTGTGGAAGAGACGCATTTGTCTGTGGGAACTATACATGCAATAATTTATCAAGAAAACTTCCACATTATAGGAACTGAACTGAGACTTGTTGCCACATCCCCTGTATAGCCCTGACCACGCTCCAAGCCATTTACACATGTTTCGGCCAATAAAGGAGTTCCTGGGAGGCCAGCGTTTCAGATGTGAAGCAGGCAGTCCGGTCCGATCATGGCTCCAACATACTGAGAAAACCTTCTACATTGATGGTATCTGAGCACTAGTGAAACGCTGGGATAATTTTAACAGAACTGTCTTCTGTTATTCTGCACAATCAGAACTACCGGTTTGACTTGAACACTCCCTCGTTATTCGCTAATACAGCTGAGAATATTGATATAACTTGATATTCGGATCTTGGGACTAGTTTTGTGAAGTAAGTCAAGAACAAAGCATTTAAAATGTCTATTTTTCCACATCGCTGTTAAAATCTCACACCTCGACTGGTAGGGATTTGTTGATTACTTTTCTATGAGAGCGCAGCAGTGGGCAGTAATGACTGTAGTGGTGTTTATTAATGTGCTGGTTCTTATAGTGGTTGAACTGTTTTGTCTTACAGAACCAGAGTTTCTTTACATAAAGTAACTGATTTGCCATTCTCTTATCCCTTTATGGGCTGGGATTTTTTGTTCTTGTTTCACTTAACCTGCTTTTAAAACAGTTTTTCCTCCTTTAAATATGATTTGTTAATGTTTTTTATTTTTCACATCAAGCTTGTTGGCATGACTGCAAGCTAAGGAGATGACTTATTAATGGGATGTTATGACTGATAATTATCTGATTTTTATTTGTACATGAAAGATTATTTGTTTTTTCAAGAAAAGAAGACATGTTGGTTTTGTCCAATACACACCACCATTAATTTTTTTTCTTTGGGAAATACTTGTGGAGAATGTTCCAACAATGTGCAAATCCTCTGTCAAGGGATTAGATCGATCAATGTAGTTATTTCTGTGAATGAAGGTGCATATTTTTTAAAATCACCTCTAATGATGATCTAGGATCAGCTTTGTACCTTAAGCTCATCTCATTGCAGTGTCAAAACAACAGCCGCTGTGTAATCATTACCTCTGTTTGGTCTCAGGCTTTTTCCAGCGCACCAGCAAACAAATCCTAAGTGAACGGGCCAGTTGGGTCCAGCTCAAAGAGTTTGCCCGCAAAAATGCCGCCAACACCTTGTCCGTTGCCAACATGGTCATGGGAATGGCCTCCATCCTCAGCAGTCTTAATGGGTGAGATGTTTGTTTGCACACCACTGGTTAAAGTTGAAGCATTGAGTAATGATGTACAACAACAATAATAATAATAATAATAATAATATTTTATAATTATTATTATTTATTAAAGTGGAAGAGTTTTCTCAAATAAATGCTGTCACTCAATCAAAGATAAATTATTTCAAAAACGCTTTTATTCCCTGACATGATCTGTGCTGTGTTTTCACTTCTAAACCCTTCTCTTACATAGACACCATTATGCTGCGTGTTGGCTGGTGCTGATTGGTTACCTGCTAGATTTGGCAGATGGCGCGGTTGCCAGGCGACTGAACGCTTGCTCAGCATTAGGTAAGTGGACGGAGCACTTAAGACCGGATACGAAGTTGGAGCAAAATTCAACATCATTAACGTCATTAATTGTAACGTCATCATTTGCATCGAATTTATCCACAGACCTGTATTTATATCCAAATTTAATTTTAATTTAACCATTGAGTCATTTTCAGGAATACTCATTTTTACTTTGTTTGCCTAAACAACCAAAGCAAATCCATTCCCTATGTGATTGTGATCACGTCGGCACGGATGCCTGAAATAGCTTACCACTGCTCTCACAGTGCTTACCCCTTTTTTTTTTCTTTTGCTTTGTGATGTGATGTGTGACTTTTCATGTGTGCAACGAGGTGTTGTTTTGCCCTCTTCCAACCTCCTTTTTTTTCCCACTCGAACAATCACTTAAAATTAGGCTGCCTAATTCAACAGGCTTTGGCTGCAATTGTCTCCTTTATCCCGGCGCTTAGGGCTCTCAGCATTTTTGACATTGCTGAAATGGTTGACCTTGAGATCGGAATCCTGGTGCATTCACGTGACGGGGACCAAAACACAGATGGTGTAAAGTAGTATGAGGTGGACAGGGAAATTTTCCTGGAACCTGGCGCAGCCAAAAATCTCAGAGGTGCTGAAGTGACACTATGCCTTTATAGATTACAATAAAAGGATTAACGACCGCAGTTGCCACATGCACCTGCTATTCTTGTCAATCCCTTTTTATCATTGGAATTTAAATTGTCATTCTGGCACAATAAGTAAACTAAGATGGCTATGCGGTCCAGGTCACTTTTTTCCTTCTTCTTTTTCTTTTTCTGTGTTTTAGGAGCCAAACTGGATGATTTTGCTGATTTCACAACGTTTGGAATAGCGACGTCGCTGCTCTTAAGGACTCCCAATATCCTGGATAACATTCTCTGCATGTGCTATGTGCTGTCCGTGTTTATTCGGCTTTGTTTCTTCTCCAGTGGTGAGGAAACTTGACATGCCCTGCCATTTCTTAGCAAATAGGTTCAGTATTTAAATGAATAGCAGCATACCGCTCCAAATGAGTCCCCCCCATATAGTAAAAAGTATAGTACTTTTAAGGTACTGGTTTACAATTAACGATGAAGACAAAACGGCATAAAGGGCAATGCTCACAGGGTGCTAAAAGCAATTTAAAAAAGATGAATAGACAGTAAAAGAGTGCCTTTTATGGGTATGTGTCCATTTTTCAATAATGCAGTTCAGCCATTATAGTGCATTGGCTGCCAAGGAAACAAACACACCCAGGGGTGGCATCAGCCATAATCCCATGCGTCCTGTGCGTAAATTTTTTTAATGATTTTGGTCGTTTTTTACGTCACTGGTGTCTGGCAGTAAATGCACACTTTTCAAATTTATCTTATTGTTTGTGTTAGAAGTCAAATTAGAAGCCTAGAAATAAACAAAAGTAAACAACTGAAAATTTTTCCAGCTTTTGAAAATAGAAAGTTCTGCCAAGGGCAAGAGTAGCACAAAGTCTGGCCTTGGCCTGGAGATTCACGTGCGAGGGTAATAAGGGTTTTATGATGGTGTATCGGTACCATGCCAAAAAAAAAACTGAATCTCTCTCTCTCTCTCTCACTCACACTCTGAGTAGTCATATGTGCGCATGTTGCACCTACACATTAAAGGCAGTTCTTGTGTGCACTACGAAATATTTTCCTGTCTCCGGCCATTAACAAACCAACTCTTTTATCGTGACCCTTTACATTTGACCTTTGTAACCTGTATATAAAATTGTTGTAGCTCATTGAAGATTTGATTATTTGAATCTGATTGAAGATTCCCATTAGAGAGGCTCCTCATATGTAAATTTCATATCCATCCATTATGGACAAAAATCCAGAACCATACATTTTGATGAAAAAAAAATAATTTGTCTGAATTACTTTCTTTTGCTATCATTTGCAGGGATTCCTTTTATGTATCGCGGCCTGCCGTGCATCTACTCATCCGCCATTCTCGCCTGCCTGTCTCTCCTGACTGGAGGGAACATGACTGTACTCCGTTTCACTGCCGTAGTCATGATCCTCTTCATGGTGAGCCAGACGCTTTACCCTCATGACCGGGTGTTAGAGTCACAGGCGTGGAAAAAGGTCATTTACGCTGGAGGTACAAACGCTTAAATTGTAATATTTTTTCCACCTTTCTTTTCAATAGGCCTTCGATTCAAATAGGCATTTGGCCACTTGTATTGAGTGGTTTTCCTAATGCCACATCAAAAAACTATCAAACACCTTGCTATAATTTAAATTCTATCCATAGTTTCATGTACTCTATACTCTGAGTTCTGAGGATTTTTTGAGATTTGGGTACACTGTCGGAAACCAATCCACTGTTGTGCATTGAAATACATGCATTAATTTAGAACTCTTTTCCTGAATTTCACTGGATGTCACTGAACATTGTACCAAGGTTCACATCAAGCATCATTCCGAGCCCTCATTTTTTTTAAAGCTGAGATTAACTGTTTAATGTTTAATGGAGCAGTGAAAAAAGTCAAGAGATCCTGGAAACCCCTGTTAAAAACACTCCCTAGCCTCTCCTGTTTAATAATTAGCTTAGCTGTATGCTATTTTCCTGAATACATTTTCCTCATTTTGTAACCCACAATACTATTCAGGATTATACAGGATAATACGATATAGGAACACAATAAGTAGTCTCTGTAATAGTAGGTATGTGTAAATGTTTTGATCTAACAGTCCTGAAGAGGGCACTAATATAACACTATACAGTGTACATATACACAAAAGTATGCAAGCCAGGCCTTCTCGTCCAACATCGATGTCTGACCTCTTAAATGCGCTGTCAAAAATTCCCATAAACACACTCCTCAACCTGCACATGTGGAAAGCCTTCACAGAAGAGTTTAAGCTTTTATAGCTGGGTCAACATTATATTATAAGGGTGGGTCAACATTATATTAAACCCTATGGATTAGGAATTGGATGTTACTCAAGTTCATATGCATGTGAAGGCAGACGAGCAGATACAATTGGCAATATAGTGTATTTGAGTGGAGTTCATGACTGGTGTGAGAAAGTGAAGCCAAAATGGCAATTCTGAGGCCCTCTAGTGGTAGAAAGAGTGGTCTGGGGTGCATGAGGAATCATATACACACATGAATTAATCACCACATAATCAAACTCGTAATTAAAGCTAAAGGCGTCAAGTGAAATATTAGCGTGGGCAACTTTTTTTGGCCATGTACTGTATTATTATTATTATTATTTTAATGTGATGGATTGGGGACCTTTTTCTGACAAGAGTAAACATTAACATATTTGATATGATACATATTTGGTATAACTTATGTAGCTACAGTTTTGGATTTTGCCTATTCATTAATATTGCTGTACGGATCACTTTATGTGTGGGTTTGATGCACCATTTTTAGTTGCACATTAGTTAATATCTATGTGCCTATCTACACTCACTGGCCACCTCATTAAGTACACCAGATTAACTGCACGTCAACACAAATACTGTATCTAATTAGCCAATCACATGGCAGCAACATTTAGGCATGTAGACATGGTCAAGACAATCTGCTGAAGTTCAGAATGGGGAAGAAACTTCAAAGTGACCTTGACCATAGCATGGTTGATTGTGCCAGATGGTCTGGTCTAGTATTTCCAAAACTGCTGACCTACTGGGATTTTGACGCACAACCATCTCTAGGGTTTATAGGTAAAGACCTGGAAAAGAGAAAATATCCAGTGAGCAGCAGTTCTCTTGTTGATGCCAGAGGTCGGAGAAGAATGGCCAGACTGGTTTGAGCTGATAGAGAAGCAACAGTTATTCAAATAACACCTCATTACAAATGAGGCACAGTTTAACAAACAGCATGTCTGAACACACAAAACGTTCAACCTTGAAGCAGATGGACTGCAGCAGCAGAAGACCACCCCTGGCAGCTAAAAACAGGAAACTGAGGCTACATTACATACTGTATGGGCTGGCCAAAACTGGACAATAGACAAAAAGGTTGCCCAGACCTGATAAGTCTCGATTTCTGCTAGTGGGGTCTTGTATCAGTAGTTTAGGCTGCTGGTGGTGTAATGGTGTGGGTATATGTTCTTGGCACACTTTACTGTAGGTCTTTTTGTACCAAATGAGCATCGTTTAAATGCCAGCCTACCTAAATGTTGTTGCTGACCATGTCTATACTTTTATGACCACAGCATAGCACACCATGTCGCAAGGCTAAAATCATCTCAAACTCAAACTGGTTACTTAAGTGTGACACTGAGTTCATTATACTCAAACGGTCTCCACAGTCAAAAGATCTCAATCCAGTAGAGGACATTTGAGAATGTAGTGGAATGGGAGATTCTCATCAATGGATGTGCAGCCAAAAAAAGTATGTTGTCAATATGATGCAAAACCTCTAATTAATGTTTCCAGCACCTTGTTGAATCTGTGCCACAAAGACCTAATGGAGTTCTAAAGGTAAACGTTGGTCCAATCCAGTACTAACATGGTGTACCTAATAAAGTGGCAGGTAAGTGTATATCGATGTGCCACACTCCCAGCATGAAGAACGAACAATATGAGCCAGTTTCAAATGTACACAGTTTAAATAATTGACGGCATGTTGTCCATTCATAAACTCAGCCATTAACTCCCAAAAATGAAAGGATTTAAATATTCATTTTTCATTCAGATTCTATGGTTTTTTTTCTTGTCTTACACACAGAAAAAGGGTCAGAGCTAGGTGTGATGTTTGATGCCATGTACTTACTCACTCATCGTCTATACGCCTTAATCCTGTACTCAGGGTCGCAGGGGGCCTGGAGCCTATCCCAGGAGACTTAGAGCACAAGGCGGGGTACACCCTGGACAGGGTGCCAATCCATCACAGGGCACACACACACACATACACACACTCATTCACACACTGTAGGCAATTTGGGAACGGCAATTAGCCTAATCTGCATGTCTTTGGACTGTGGGAGGAAACCAGAATACCCAGAGGAAACCCACCAAGAATGCAAACTCCATGTACACAGAAGCGGGAATCGAACCTGGCCGGAAATCGAACCCGGACCTTGGAGGTACAAGGCCACAGTGCTAACCACTAAGCCACTATGCTGCCTGATGCCATGGACCTGATGTGAAATAGGATGTTTCCAAAAATTTTAAAACAAGAAGATTTATAAATTATATCAGCTTGGAAACACAGTAATATGTTCTCTTGATTGAAGCTTCAGAGATTTAAAAAACTTTTATAGCTATAATTTATTGACAAATTATTAATCAATTGATGTTCAAGTAATAATTTTGTATTAAGGTGATTTATGGAAAAGCCTAATGATGATAATAATAATAATAATAATAACAGTAATACCCAGCTACAAGCAGACACACTGCTATATACGGTATAATTTGTTGTTATTGTTTTTTTTTCCCTCCAGGTATTATTATGGTCTTCTGCTCTTCATTCCCTCTTGTCTGTCTGTACTATCTACTATGGTCAGTCTCCTACATTTTGTTCCCAATGTCCTTATGGAGCTGCAAAGTTTAACAGGCTACGATGTGTTGTCCCCCAGTCTGACAGTCCAGGCTTAAAGAAAGATCACGTTGCCGAACAGAAGCCTCTGCCTCGGAGTGTAAAACCCTGCTTTACCACAAAAACTTTACTACTGGATATCCTATGCTTAAGGTGATGAACTTTGGGATGCAAGTGATAAAATCAGGATTTCTGGACCGTCTATGAAGTCATTTCACTAAAATCAGTCTGTAAACAAAAGTCTGACTGCAAAACCTTTAGTATTTGAGTAAACTGTGAATTACCTGTCGTGTTCCCAGAGCTCTATGACCTGATCCATATGTCGCTCTTGAAATGTTATGAGGGTTTCATCACAGCTGCTGTGTGATATTACAGTATTTTTGGTGAATTTTATTTCATGAAGAACAACATCTTGTATATATGTACCATAACTGAGATATATCCCAGAGACATATTGCTAGATTGGATATTTTATTAAAAAGGAAACAGAACATGAGCATGGGAAATGCTTAGGTATTCTTTATAGGAAAACTAAAACTAAAACTGACATTTTTCAATTCAATCAGGTTTTTAAAAGTGTATTTTATTAATCAAGGGAATTTAATTATTAATTATTGAAATTATTTTTTACCACCAGTTCCTCTGAATCTGCTTTGACATGTAGGCAGTGATACATAATAAAAATAAAAGCCACTGCAGTATGATGAATGATAATGCTTGCTAATGTCCGTGATCTCATTTCTAGATTATGATGATATGATTTTATTAATTTAAAAAAAATGAAAGACAGATAAAAGGCTTTTCTTTTTTCTGTAATGTTCAATTAAGACTGCAGGCCTTCGTAGTGAAGACTCGTTAGGAAAACAGCGCACATTTGTATTCAGCCGTCTACACTGAACTCTACATATTAACTACATAATTAATTCAGAGAGTTGTATGAGAACTGCACATGTGGGCGGAGTTTGCCTAAACCAGAGCTTGCCTAAACTTTTTAAACACAATCTCATTATTTTGTGTGTGATATCAGCAGAACTGATTAGACAGAAGTTCTGCTGTCTGACACTGTGATGAACCACAACGTGTCACGCCGATTTCATGTTCTGGGCTACAAACACTCATTCAGATATGACAATGCCATTTAAGGACATTAAAGTCATAAATATTACAGTATTAAAGAATTAATAAATAGCATATCATTTCATAGTGCACGGAACGGTTGTTTTTCTCATTTAATTTACAATTTCTCTTTGGAATTAATGAAGCACACCTGAAGACATTGCAGGATTTTAAATCAAGACACACCAATGTTTATGAAAAAAAGGTTTATGTCTGTGGGGGTAAAGTCTACTCCACATACATGTTATAATTTTATGACCTTGATTTAATAGCTAAAGGCTGTAAGACTACAGTACATGTAGTCCTATTATTTTTGGATCAAGTGCTATTCAATAAACTTCTGAACAATGAAGGTGAAAGCCAGATTTGCTAATCTAGGACTATCCGTGCATTAAAATAGTATCATTATACTAGACTCTTGCTATTTATTGTTTTGTTGATTTACAGTATTGTGCAAAGGTCTTAAGCCACCCTTTATTTCTTTATATTAAATTCAATTATGTTGATTAAATTAAAGAAATTGTGACTAATGTTTACTGTGACAGGCTGCAAAGTGCCTAAAGATACATTTTAAAAATGGGTTGTTTATGTAACAACATTAGCAGCAACCTTGTTTCCCCTCTCATCTGTTCCAACCACTAAGCATTCAGCATCACCAGTATACTAATCATCGGCCTGGTCATCTGTCATCATCTGTGTGTGTTTCTCACTGGTTCATGATTCACTGTGTGTCTTAACAAATTTCTCTGAAACTGGTCAGGTACAGGGACTGGACTGAAAATGAGAGCCAAAAAAGTCGTTCAGGAAGCCTGGAGAACTATTCCTCAAGACTACATTAAAAATACAAGAAAGTCTGTCTCTGCGGAGGGAAAATATGAATAAATGAGCAGCGACTCTGGAGATTTGCACAGTACTGAATGTTAAATTATACACTTTCCTCTTCAATCACATGATGTTATCCGCTCTTTATGCAAACACTGATGTTTAAAGGTATATGATTATAGTACCCTGTTCTAAGATGCTTTTACAGAAAATTGATTCGAGCAGCTGCGTAACCTGTGTCTGAATAGCTACACTTAAATAACATCAACACTGGGATTACATTTGGACTTAAGCTGCATGCACTTAATACAGCTTTGTGTGCACACTGATGCTTAAGGTGGAAGTCCCGCCTTCCTTCTGTATTCAGAAATATCCATGTGTTCTGTTACACTGAGGGGTTTAGTATCAGCCAGGTGGATGTATGACTCCAGCAGTTTGATGATAGCAGAATAAGCTGGGCGATCCTTAAAATTCCACATGCAGCAGTATTTCACGAGGTCAAACCTGGAGGAGAAACGACAAGCTCTTTCAACAACATCGCTGATCACAGTGAACCTCAATTTTCTTGTAGATTTGACTCACAGTGCCCCTCCGCAGTTTGGAGGTCTTTTTAGCTTATAATTGGCCAAAGTTTGGAGAAACGTCTCTGATGCTTCCAGTTCAGGAAACGGAGGAGCACCTTGTAAAAAGAAAAAACATGAAAGCCCTCAATGAGTATGACTTTAAATGGGACTTATGTTCACTTTAGTCAGTTTTTAGACAATCAAACAGGTCTCCAGTGTGCGTGAAGGAACAAAAAATGCTGCTTAGTGATTTTTGCTCCTCTTTCATTTTTTTGTACTGGATGGAGATTAAACAAGCCAATTTTCCCCTATTGTGACCTCATATGAGCAGAGCCTCATGCTGCTCAGCTCTGCTGTTGTCTGGAGGTTCATGGCTCAGGAGTAGCTCATTTACATACTGTAGATACCGAAATGGCACGTTTAGAGAAGGAGTGATTATAAAGGGAGTTTAAGGTATAGAAAATTAACTATTAGAGATATTTCAGCACATTATTGTTTACACAATTACATTATCTTGGGTATATTATTACCTATTATACCGTACCTTGCTAATAGCCTATAAAAAGGAAACTCACCAACTTAATTAATCTGCTTATGGGAAATGACAGTAATAGCTTTAAAGTGTTATAAATGTACAGCTCACTTTGCCCAACAGCATCATCATTGTCTGCCTCCTTTGAGGAAAAAGCTGTTCAGGGTCTCTTTACATGACTGATCACTGTTCATGATAACTTGGGATAATTATTGCTGTATATCTAATACCTGTATATCTTCACTGATCAGCCATCACATTATAATATTACTATAACACCATAAAACCTTAACACATTGACATTAATCACCAACATTACATACAAGTAAACTGGTGACAGTATCTTCAGCACCTCAGGCTCATCCATGCTTGCGAGGACCAAAGTCCAGCCTGTCCGGTCCAATTCCACAAAAGTCAACGCATCACAAATCGGCAAAACAACTCAATAATGGCCGTGATACAAAGGCACCAGAACACCAAGTGCATCACAGCCCAAGGCCGCCAAAACTTCCCAGATCCCAATCCGATTGAGCATCAATAAGATGTTCTGGATAAAAAAAGCCTGAGGCCCCAACCTACAGTGCAGACATTTTGACAGCAGGTATCCAAGCACAAAGTGAATTCATTAGGATTAATGTCTCTTTCACTCCAACAGCTTTAGACTATCACTGTGTGAGGAAATCACACTCAGCTTGCAAGCTTTTGTTGTTGACTGTTTTTATCACTCATGACTGTAGAGTGCCGGTCCCAGGGGGGGGATCTGGCGTATAACCTGTGCTAAGTTGTTGTGCGGATCAGGTGGTCCGCTGTGGCGACTGCTTAAGGGGAGCAGTCAAAAGACAATGCAAGTACACTATGTGGACACTTGACCATCGTAGCCATTTATAAGCCTTCCCCAAACTGTTGACACCAATTTGTAATCCCACACTTGTACAAATGCCTTTGTATGCTGTAATGTTACAATTCACTCTTCACTGAAACCAAGAGGCCCAAACCTCTTCCTGTGTACAAAGCCAACTCCATAAAAATATGATTTGCCAAATTTGGACTGGACGAACTCGAATGTCTTGCACAGAACCCTGACCTCAACCCCACTAAACACCTTTGGGATGAATTGGAACACTGATTGCACCCCAGACCTCCTCATGCAGCATTAATGCCTGATGTCACTAATGCTCCTGTACCTGAATGATCACAAATCCCCACTGATATGCTCCAAAACCTAGTGGAAAGCCTTCCAAGAAGAGCAGAGATTATTTTAACTGCAAAGCGGGACTAAATTTGGAGTACGATGCTTAAATAACATTGGTGTGATGCTCAGGGGTGCACATATTGTATAGAATCAGCAGAATAGTGAAAAATAAAGGTCAAATGCAGTATCTTACCTAAAGTTATCACCTCATAGAGGAAGACTCCGAAGGACCACCTGAAACAACAAATTGGAACAGGTTACATAGAGCAGTGTTGAAATATAATACATTTTTCTCTTTTGGTAGAATCAAATATAAATTTTAAAATAACAAACCACTGTCTGAAGATGTGAGTATGATGGAACCCTTCAACTCTTACACAGATAAAATATGCTGCAAGACTCACACATCACTCCTGGCTGTAACGGGAAGTCTGAGAAGTCTCTCTGGTGCCTGCCACTTCAGAGGCGGTCCGGTCGTCCCTTCTTTTCCCACCGTCTCCGTCTCTGTTTCTGTCTGCCTCGACTGGAAAGCCACGGCCAATCCGGACACTTTCACCAGGAGCGTGGGGCCGATCAGCATGCTTCGTGCTGTGACGTTTCCGTGCACAATCCTGTGCTCCGACAGCAGGTAGTCCTTAGGCACGAAAAGCATTTTGGACTACATTATACGAAATATCATACGTAAAAATTCCAAACTGCAAGTTTCTATTGTTGCAATACACTTACCAGACCGGTTGCCACCTGCTTGGCTACTAAATATACAGATCTCTCGGAAAAAGGCTGTTCTTGATGGCACATCCCATGTCCACCCTGTGTGTTGGAAATCAGTATGTTTTTCCTTTAAAAAAATATAGTATTTACAGTATATATACTGTAATATTTTCTTTAAATAATATAGCATTTACAATTCTCACCTGTCGAAGGCTCCATAAGAAATGCAGCAGGTTTCCAGGAGTGCTCTTCTCAAAAACCAAGTACATCGGAGAGCGTCGTGTCTGGCAGTACAGCATTCGCACCAGATTGTCGTGTTTGCAAACTGCCGAATAGAACAGGGCCAACTCCGCGAACACTTTTGCCTCGTGACTGTTTGAACTTCCTGTAACAGATGCATGAATGTCAATGCAATGTTATCTCTCAAATCAGGAGATCTGCACACTGTTTCAGCTGCAACTGCTAACTTACTTAATGTTAGTGTGCACTGTATTTCATTTCTTGTATATTCATTATCAGGTGAAGAGCTTTCAGTTAGGTCATGCTCACAAATCAAATTGGCGAAAATACTATATGGGACCGTGGAATGGCTGTTGGTTCTAGATTTCACTTCATACAGAATGGTGAAAAACCAAGTAAGCAGCAGTTCTGAGGCTGTGGTATCTCAAACAGCCAAACCGTGGTGTGCAGAAAAGCGCATTGTGTTTGATTAGATCATCACATGAGTGAGCAGGTGATTCTAAGTGGATATTAAGTGTATAGAGGTGTCATGCACACTCAATCTGCGACCGGCACTAGGACCCGGAAGTAAGGCGGTCGCGAACCAGGAAGTATAAGAG
>JAQMYJ010000015.1:20960306-20971802 GCA_030014305.1 Clarias laeviceps | reverse complement strand
GCATTTGCAAAATCCGTCAAGCACCATAATGAAACTGTCTCTCATGAAGGCCGTCCCAGGAGGGCGAGACCAAAACCAACCTCTGCCGCAGACGAGAAGTTCATTTAGAGTTATCAGCCTATATAATAAATAAATAAAAAAAAAAACCTGTTTGGGCCTCATAAAACCCAGGAGGAATATTGGCAACTAAAGCAAGTTGGTGTAAAAAAAACAAAACAAAACACCAACAGACAGAATGCTGACAATGCAGATAGAAATGAAACTCAATTACTGGTAATTTTAGGATTTACAGTATGATATATTCTATTCTTCCGATTAAAGATTAATTTTGAACATAATCTGTATAATATAGCACAGCCAAGTTACAGATTATGATGTATCTTATCAGTCTCATCAGAAGGATTTCACAAAATATTTAGCACCAGAATTTTTTTAACCCATTTAAACGTAGCTAACATATACGGCGATTAACCATAATCATCAAAATTGAAAGAAATTGAAATACATCAGTCTGTGTAGTGAACCTATGAGTTTAACTTTTTGACATACAAGTAGTACGTATGCGTTTTGTCTGCAGAGTGTCACGTGATCACAACTGAGCCAATGGTTCTTCTCTCTCTCGTGCTGTGGGATTGTGGGTAATCGTCCCCCATGCTCAGTCTCTGTGCGCGCGTCACCCGTATAGTCAACTGTTTACTATAACATTGTGACCGCGTGTGTGCGCGTGCGTAAATGTGTTGCAAAAAAAAAAAAGCTTAAAAAGGCTGTAGCAGTGCGGGAGATAAATCTGTAACAATGCAACGTTACTTTTCCGTGAAATCCTCAAAAGGAGGCAAAAGCAAGTGTCATTAGAAAGTTTTATATATTTATATAAAGTATTTTATACCACCTACTGCAGAATTCTAAAATAAATCTAAATATTTAGTATGGTGTTGGCTATCGCTTGGTTTCGTGAACAGTGCTGCCGTTAGCTTAGCTAATGTTTTCTTCCATTACTTGGTGAAATGAGCATCCACTTTAAGTTAGATGTCCTGATACTTCTGCCTTTATACAGTAAGTGGCTTTAAAATTTTAGATTAATCTATTTTTAATGCGAGTGAACTGAGGTAAAATAAAACAAGAGAAATCGTCGCTTTTTAGGCTATTTTTTTAGGCACCCCGACACGCTAATTGAGCTGTTCCAAGATGGATGACCTTGTGAGTGTTGGATTTTGTCCTCTTTAAACATTTTATTATTTTTCTTTATTCAGAGGACAATTAACTGCCTCAGTCACGGTCACAGTTCTCTCTTTCAAATGGAAAACACAGCGCTGTTACACTTCAGTCGTGCGACTTTTTAAAGCGGTATGTTATCGGGGAAATTGAAGCACAAGGCAAAACGTCTAGTTAGATCCTGAAACATATCCGACAATCTTCAAATTAATCAAGGTGTTAATTAGTAAGAACACAATATCTCCTGTTTTAGCTCGTCTCAAGTGAACAGGTTGTGATTTTATTTCCTGTAACAACCTTCTTTCTTCTCTGAAGATTTTTCTCACTACCATATGTTAAAAAAAATTTGATCAATGTAGTAAATGATTTCTGTATTTAAAATTTTATGACTAAAATAATAAAAAAAGAAATTAAAGCCCCAAATGCTCTAGGCACAGGTTTGTGACCTGTACAGCTTCTCAGTAGTGCTCTGCTGTGATTAGCGGTGTCCTCTTCATGCGCCTTCAGTCCTCTCCTCCCTCGCTGTTATTGTGTCCTCGCTTTTAAGTTCCTCCCCCCTGCCAAACCGAAGCAAGTCACGTCCCTTCCTTTTCCATCCTCGTCCTCGCTGCTCGTGTCTCTCTCGCTTTTTTCACTCACACCCGCGGCTAATTTCCTGGCGTACCCTTCACCAAGTTATTAAGATCAATGGAAGCCATTCCACACATGGTTTATGGGGTATAAGACATAAGCAGAGTGCTGGGAGCAGCGTCGAGGTTTAAATCACTGCTGTTTCCATCGAGGCAGGTCTCCTGTGGAAAGTCGTGCCCATTAGCTCCGCTGTTTCAGCATTAGAACTATCATACCCGTCAACCTTTTTATGGAGCAGCTCTGAATTTTTACACTGGTGTACCATTTTACAAATTATCACTCAAACACCCAACTGAATCATCTCCTCCCACCCCTCATTCAACCTTCACTCTTCTGGGAAGGGATTCCTCTAGACTTTGGATTGTGGCTTTGGGGATTCAGCCACGAGTGCATTAGTGAGGTCATGATGTTGGCTGATGTTGTGCCAGGAAGCCCGGGGTGAAGACAGTGTTCCAGTTTATGTCCAATCTGTTTGGTGCCGTCAAGGTCAGGGCTCTGTGCTGGACATCTGGGTTCTTCTACACAAACCTTGGCAAACCATGCCTTCATGGATCTCACTTTGTGCTTCATACTGGAACAGGTTAGGCCACCTTAGTTTCAGTGGTGGGGAAATCTTTATGCTAAAGCATACAAGGACCATTTTCTGCTTTTATTTTTGGGGAAGGACCCGCCTATGGTCGTAACAGTCAAGTGTCCAGAAACTTTTGGGCATAAATTATATACAAATGGTTTCAAGATAACTACCAGGTGCTTGTTGCTGGGAAAAGCTGCCACCAATATGTTTTGTTTAGATATAAATACTGCATCATAAAAGTAGGAACCAGCCGATACAATCTCACGATATCCAAGTGCCGATTTGATTTGTATTTCGATTTTGTAAGTATCATGATTTTATAAATATCGCAAATTAATATTATACTATTTTTTCTTATTATTTCTAAATAATTTGCTCCTACCGCACAGGATGCCGTGCTACAGTATGTCAGCAGTTTAGAGCACGCCACCTGCAGGATCATAGAGGAATGGCAAAATTTTTGCACTTCAAATGCAAACGTATAAAAAAATAAAAATAAAAAGATTTTAGTCAATTGATGGATAAATGAAAGAATTGTGATATGTAACTGAATCAATTTCAATCAAAAATCTATCGTTAACATAAGGTTTACGTTCTGACTTTCAATTAATGGTTATACATGAAAGCATAAACTTCATTTAAGTATATTAAACCTTGATTAATGTGTTAACTAAACATCTTAACTAAAACTGATTAGAGGCAGATTTTCATCACAAACACCTTAAAACCCTGTATATATGAGCATCCTTGGGTTGGGAAAGGACTCCATTTAAATGTACTGATTTGTTAATGTGTAATAATGTGCTTTGTTCCTTTTTCGGGTTTGTCAGGTCTGTATTAGGTTGTAGCAGAGCCAGATGTGAAGTTGTCATGTTACTCGTTCCTGCTCTTGTTCCTCAGGTCGCTGCTTCTGTAGTGGTCTAGTTTCCAGGTATTATCCTAGCTAGAGAGCAAAGGAAGCGTAGTCAGAATGTGAAGGTTCAACCAGAGGATTACTGCTGAGAAATGAATTGAGTTACAGCAGTGGTGATGTCATGGCAAGTGGTGTTGTGCTGTCCCCATGGGGACTCCTTTTGTTGGTCTTATCACCGAGGAGCAGCAGCACCGTTTTCAGCAATGTGAACCGCTGTTATCTTCTTAGCTCTGTTCAGTTGTGTTTGATTAGTACAATACCTTCAAATAAGTAGTGACATCATCTTTGGGCAAAATGCTTCCTTTGTTCATGTTCAAGAGCCAGTTTGTCCTCGTCATGGTCATAATGGATGTGGTGATTTTATCCTGGCTAGATCTCAGGAACGCATTGTGATTAGGACATGAATTTATTTCCTGGTGCCACATGGACATGCAGTACTGACATGAACATTTAAGTGTGGGAATTTTAGAGTAGCTGGTCAGTTAACGTGTTTTAGCGACACTAGTTGAAACCAGAAAAACCAGGAGAAACCCACATAGGTTTGTGCAAACCATGGGAAACTCTACGTAAAAGCTGAGCCACAAACTCATGTTTGAACCAGTGACCCTGGAGCTGCAAGCTGTACCTCACTTCAGATTATTAGGGATCGATTATGCAAGAAAGGAGAAAGGCTTCTTCTCAAACGTCTTGGAGAAACATGTCTGCAGGTTCAAACACCTTCCTGCCGTTTTGGTCGAGTTGTTAGAAAGCGCAGACTGTTTGTATTTGCTCTGGATTTCATCGGTTTATGGAGCAGACGTGGGTTTATGCGAGCTTTGCCCAGCACAGGAGACGGCTTTATTGCGGCTTCCTTTAAGACCTTGAGGTTTATAGGCAGTCTGCTGTTGCCAGCTGTTTTTTCTGTAGAAGCTCACTTGTAAAAAGATTTGGAAATGCGGCTTTAAAACCACGCCGTGACTCGTGCGTTAGACCTGTAGACCGCAGGCTCGTGTTTTTCAGTGCTGCTGCCATGGTCGCTGCATGTAATCTAGGCTTTTCATGCTGGCATTGATCTTTGCGTAAATATTGAAATGCAGCCACAAAACCCCTGGAGTTTTCTTTATCAACCTTGCATTGACCTTCTGCATTCATGGGTTCTACTACAACAAAATAAACGGGTGCTGATTGTGTGTTTCGACAGTGCAGCAGTGACATAAAGGTAAAAATACACCGGGAATGATTTTCAGAGCTCCCCGATAATGTGTCCGTTAATGCCCCAGCTGAAATACCCCTCAGATAATGCTTTGTAATTCCGCAACCCTTCAGAGAACAGCAGAGATGAGTAACAGTCTGGAGGAGGGGCTCTTCTACTGAGAGGTCACATTAAAAGGGAAAATCTAACTGGCTTGAGCAAGAATGGGAAAGAATATAAAAAAAAAAAAAAAAAAGCTAAAATTTTTGCAAGGGCACACACACTCTCTAGACCAATCAGAATGTCGATAAATGTAATGAAAAAGTACATTTTGCCTAATAGATTCCCTGTTTTTAAATATTTACCCAACCCCCCAAGTCAGGCATTGCTTGATTGCTTAGAACGGCTTATCTAAAAAGGAAACCCGCTGCCGGAGGCCACGAACGCCTCATCGAATTGCAATTCATTTTGTTCACTGATTATCATAACATTATTAGCATGTTTAGATTGCGTCTCCGGCTCATCGAGACAAAATTAAAGGATGAGACAAAACAGTAATCAAGGCTCGCAAGTGATGCGATGTGTTGTTGGGTATAAACACATACTCATTAAATAAAAAAAATTTAATAAAATAAAAAAAAGGGCAGAATCCATTGGACACTTTCTTTTCTTTTTTTTTTTCCTTTTCTTTTTTTTTTTTCCTTTGAGGTCAGGGGTTATGCTGGAGATCTTGATCACAAGTGACAGTCATTTCAGATACAGTGAGGAGCAGGAGATTAAACTGGTGATTACCTGCGTTTCGAATCCTGGAAATTGCAAAGAATCATTTGCTCTGAATATTAAAGCGTCTCTCTGTCTTGCTTTTACTTTTTCTTCCTCTCTGTCCTGTCAAGCTTTGTTCTTTCAAAGATTTCTATGCTTTTCTGTTTTTTTTTTTTTTTTTTTTTCCTCAAAATCACTATCTTTCTTACTTTCTGTTGATGCTCTTTTGATTAAACACTTGTTTCGTATGAAGCACAGTAAACACTGCTGTCATACACACCGGTACAATATTTGACAAGCGATAATGCAACGAAGAAAAAGCGTTACAAAGTGAAATTCCAGATGTGGACTCAACACAAGTTCATTCCCCCGCAAGCCGGGTGACATCATCAGTGGAATGTGGGTGGCATCCTAAGAAGCAATAAGCATTAGATCAGCACCATTAATAAAGCGGACCTGGTATGCAAAATTCACCTTTTAGTCGGTTTTAGACATTTATGTGGCTCTCCAGTGTCTGTGCATGTAGAAACAACAAAGTCTGGGGTGGGACAGACATTTCCTGTTTTTTTGGTCCTTTTTCCATTTTTTTAATTGGCCAGAGCGTAAACATGACAATTTGATTCGCCTACTAATGTGACGTTATATTATTTATTCTCCTCCTCTGACTTGTTGCTGAGCCCTGCTGTTTTCTGTAGGGGCGTGGCTCGGCAGTAGCTCATGTACATAGACACCAAAACAATGTATTTCAAAGAGGAGTGACCACGAGTGAGTTTGAGAGATTTAAAAAAGTGTTATATGGTATTTTAGCTGGGCTTTAACAAACATGTACACACACTTTGTGTCCTCTGAGACCTGTGCCAAGTTGTTAAAGGGAGAGTAAAATACAGCACCTTTAGAGGTGGACAAAGGTATAAGGAATAAAACATGAACATTTTCATCAATCCAGATTTTTCTCCCTCATTTAGTCCTTGCCCATTAACACCCATCTTTAGGGCAAGGAGACACCACCCAACCTCGTCTTTTTGAACTGCTGCTCGAGACCAAGAAAAACGCTGTCCCTGCCGCTTGTGACTTAAGAATCAATAATGATAACCAGACGTACATTTCCCACCCTGGCAGCGATCGGTTTTGAGACCGAGCTCTCCATGCAAATAGAGAATGATGGTGGAAGAGGAACTGGATTGTAAGAAGGCTGACTCAACTCTTCAAATGGCTTTTAAAGATCGCTAAGCTAACATTAGATTACAGCGAAGGGGTTAGCACTACATGTGAAACAATTAATAAACTTTTAATCGGTCAAATTCTTATTGGTAGTCTTATATCAAGTGTTTTGGCGAACACGTCCCTGTGAACGAAGTGTTACTATGGAAACAACAACGTAATAGAACAAGCGTATTCATATCGACCAAACCTGCTATTTGAAAAGCCAGATCTGCTTGTATGGAAAACAAACGCATTCGAGAATCTCTGTGCTAATGTGAGGTGAGGTAACTAGTTACCAAACACACAGGTTTTAGCCTTGATAAAATATCAGCTAAGACACGACATCATCATATTCCTGATTCTTGTTAACGATGAGACGAGAAACGCCAGAGAAGAGAAAATGATTTTCCTCGAAATGGAAATTGCACAGTAGGCTTGAGTGTTGCTCTGGGGGGAAGAAAAAAAAATTGAAGCATGTGCCCCAGTTCCTGGAATCGATTAGCCGTCAACGGCAAAGCCTTCTACCTGATGTTTATGAACCAGAGATCCAATACTGTGACCTGAATAAACAAAGTGGAATAAGGTCATTAAATTGAGCACGGCTGAAATTTCAGGGTGTCGACAGTGCGGTGATAAAAGCACTTCGGGATGATTATGATGTCGGCTGATGTGATGACCCATCACTTCTCCTGCTAACACCCCCCCAAACACACACACACACACACACACACGTTTTTGCACTAGCTGCTATTTCCATAAATAACAGACAGGTCTGGTATTATACCTACTGATAAGCAGACATGTAATGGGATAATGGAGGCAACGGAAGAGGAGAGGATGTGCTCGAAAAAAAGTCACGTATTTTAAGCCAGAGGTTAACACCCTTCAAAAAGGATCGCTGTTGATATCATTAAACCCACAATGGTAATGTTTTTGAACTAGGAAGAGGAATTTTATGTGGGTAAGACCACGGGGCAAACTCTGAAAAATGAAAATGTGCAGTTCCTCGATCGAACATTAGTACGACTTCAAAAGTGAGTCGAGCCCCATGTTAAAACGTTCAACTTTACAACAGAAATACAGTGGTACGAACGCCCCGCCTCAAGAATTTTCGCCTTAAGTACTGAAATTTTGCAAGACATTTGCCTCAGTCTGGGAAGCATTCTTGGAAGGACCGAATCGAGCAGAACCGGACGTCGGCTAAGTTGTGTGCACTTCCAAGGGCTCAAAACTTTTGCCTTGTTTGCGTCACTTTTTTGTGGTCTTTTGTTGCATTTTGTATAAAATTTAGTGAAGACGAACCACCATGAGTCCTTAGAATATTATGAAGCAGCAAGAAGTAAAGGGATCTACTTTGGTTTTTAAAGCAGCCGGCGCTCAGAAGAATCGTGAATTAAGCTTAAGTATGGTTTAATGTCTATTTCATATTTTACTTCATTTATATGTCTTTTGTATTTTATCAAATTTTTGTATATAAAAACAATCAAAATATTTTAATTGCTTTTTTTATGCAAAAATTTTATAGTGTTGGAAATTGGTGATATATTTTCGGGTGGCTTTATTGGATTATCTGCATTTACATCCTTTCATGTGGGGAAAAAGGATTTTACAATACGAAATTTCGCCTCCAGAACGGATTCAATTCATATGCAGAGGTACCGCTGTAAAGGTTTACCGCATTGCACACAAACCGGTTTTTGTTCTCCATAGCTAGATTTCCCATTCCTGACAACTGTACAGGAAGTGAGTTTGTATCCAACTCATCCACTTAAATTCTATTAAGGTGTAAAATTGTGCATAATGAGGAGTGTGTGGGCGATTTGAGTGACAGGTGTATCTCTGTAGTTTAGCACTTACCACAAGAAATGTAGTACTTGACATGTGATGACATTAAGGTTATGGATCCCATAGAATTTTAGCTAAGCTAAGAGCCAGTCTCTCTGTTTGTTCTACCCATTTGCGCATGTATGGATTAACAGGGCGTTTTAGGAGGTTTTCGGCTCCTGCCAAGACGGTGTCACCCAGAGCTCGTACGTACAGTTAAGCTTCAAAACCGCTACGAATGACGTCTCAGTTCTTTTTATACAGTTCATGGTGAGGACATGAGCACTCTTGGAACGCCACCAAAACACCTCCCCACGTTAAGGCTGATTTCTGGTTGTTGAACCAATTTTTACAAACAAAATTATACTAATGAAACGAATGATCTGGTCACCACAGGAAGCAATTAGTTTTCGTCCAGCCAGAGTGCTTGCTTGGTTTGTAAATGAAGCATAATTTGTGATTCTTATTTTACAAAGTAAACAACACTGACGCATGAGGTAAGCTTGTGTTTAAAAGTCTGAACATGAATTTACAATTCTGAAAAAGATCACTCTGTGTGTCATGCAAACCGTAACGTACACAACACACCATGCTCTCTGGCTTCCACTCGAGCAACCTGTTCACGTGTGTGTGTGAGAATAAGAATGAAAAATTAGACCGGGAATACGGATTGTTCTCCCCCTCTAGTGCCCTTTTTGAGATGAGATGTAATCTTGTCAGTGTGATCGGTTCACTCCTCGGCATGCGCTCTGTAATTATTCACACAGGCGCAGATGTTGCATGCTGGTCCTCGGTGCTCGATCACAGGTGCTTGGCACAGTTCTTGGTTTTTTTTTGACATGCCTCCCCAAATTGACTCTGTTCTGTTCGGCCATTCTGCTGAGCTCTTCAACGCTGACATGCTATGGTGTGTCTACGTAGCCCGAAATATGTTGGCCTAAAAAATTATTTTTATCATAACTGTGTAAAGTTGATGTCATTATTCAGGCGTTTTTCATGGGACGTTTTTGTTTTGATTTGATGCGAGATGCATTTCTGCTCACCGCCGATGTAACACATGGCTGTTGAACTTTACTCCAGCCTTTGTAATCTCTCAAACCACTTCGACCGTTCTCCTCATTTTTTTTATTTATTTTTTTTAATCAATCAATCCCGAGAGATTTGATGCCACGTCAGGTACCATATTTGATGGGAAACATAACGAAAGCTCTGTATCTGCAGCGCATCTCCTACTTCATGATTGGCCGACTGGATACAGGTAGGACTCTAGGTGTTCCTATTAAAGTGGACATTCAGTGTATAAGGACAACGTTAAAAAAAAAATGTGAAAAAAAATTTAAAAAAGTGCTTTCTTGGATTTTGTATACAGCTGGAAATTGTAAACATGGCATCCATCAGTCTGTTTGTACCCTGTGGTTTGTTTTGTGTCTGCGCAGGCAGTGACATGCACATGACTTCGCAAGAATCGAAGCTTCCACCTCTACACCCTGCATGTGTAGAAACTCGCACGCTTGGCAAACCTCAGAATCAATTAAAATAATTTATCACCACCAGTAGCAAAAGATCTTGCGCAGGATCCTGAAAATAACCATTATAGCGGACCGTACGTTTCTCTCTCTCTCTCTCTCTCTCTCTCTCTCTCTCTCGTTGCGTCACTCAGACGGTCTCTCCCAGCTGTCAGACGTGTGTGTCAATCCGGTGTTAGCGTTTTTACCCCCGTTTCAGAGGTCCTTCCTCTGTATACTACGGCCCTCCTGAGATCCCACAGCCATGCATATGGTGTTGTGTATGTGTGTGTTGCATGGTAACACTGGAGGCACAGGTGGAAAGGACACACCCGGCATTGTGTACACGGCAGATGCGCCCTCATCATCTCGGGCCTTTTGAAGTGGCTCACTTTATACACTCTCGTTTTGCTGTTCTGCACACCAGTGTGGTATTGTGACGAAAGCAGTTGCTTTGTGTGTGTGTGTGTGTGTGTGTGTGCGTGTGCGCGCGTGTGTGTAAGTTGTAATGTTCCTGAAATGTTTCTAAAACACTACAGCTGTCGCAGTAACCATGGTGGACATTCTTAATCTCAGAACAGCTTGAAATCTTCTCGACAAATTATTCGAGCAGGAAACGTTTTTACACACAAGTGTGTAACGGAGCAATTCCATGAAAACACAAGCTTATATCTAAAACACATGGCTCTCATCACTGGCCTTACCTGGTCAAGTTTGATTTCATTCCCTGTTTACTACTGCTTTGCTTACCTGTGGCAGCTTTACAGCATATCAGCTTGTTTTTGTTTTATTTCTCATCAGACTATTTTCACACGGCCTCCATGTCGAGTCCTTATCAGAATGCACAGCGATCGCTGTCTCTACATAGGCCTTGGCTATTCTCAGGGTCTGTTAACGGCTTATTGATCGGGTGGCTCTCATTCAAGTAACCGAGCATTCAAAATGCAGCGATGAGGTGCAGGAGAAACTTATAGGATGTTTAAAGCCATTAGCCGTCACCGTGGTTTCTGTGGAGATCGTTTACAGATTTTTATTTTTATAGAAACTGAAACCTGTAAGCAAACATATCACTTTGTTACTCAGAATGGGTGTGGGTATAAAGAACGGCACGCCGTAGGTGCAAAACACATGCGTACAACAAACAAAAAATGCACAGCAGAGAAACCTAAGCAAAACTAAACCCTCAACAGCAAAATAAAAACATGACGACAAAAACAAACAACCAAATGAAACAAAAACAACAGCAATACATAAACATGTATTGCTGTTGTGGTGAAACCAACGCAAAGCTAAAAACATGAACCAAAACTAAAAATGTGATTATTGCACAAAAACACAGCAACAAAACCAAAACATCAAGAAAATGACAAAAAAATATATATATATATATTTTATTTTATTTTTTGTCGTCATCTTGATGTTTTGGTTTTGTTGCTGTGTTTTTGTGCAATAACACAAAATATATATAAATCTTGAGACACAACAGCGAAATTAAACAGGACAACAGAACAAATAGTATAAAAAAATGGCAGTAAATTAGAGTACATCTTACGGTATAATACGAAAGCTGACAGCAAACCCAAAACATGACGAGAAGACAAAAACATAAAAAGCAAATCAAGACAAAACAGCACCACAAACACCACCACAAAACAAAAAATATGGGAGGGAAAAAAACAGCAAAACAGACACAAATTAACAA
>JAQMYJ010000015.1:20945276-20958786 GCA_030014305.1 Clarias laeviceps | reverse complement strand
TATATATTTTTTTTTTTTTTTAGTTGTAAGGTAGATCTATAAAAATTAAAGCAAGGCTCAGACAAAATGTGAATACAATTTTAATCAGAAGAAAAGTTTATTCACACAACAAGAAAGGACATGGGACAAGTATTTACCTCTTGTACGGTCTCATTTTGCTTTGGGTCACCTTTAGCTGAACTTTGACTTGTGAGGTCAAGGCCTTCGGTGTTGTGAGCCAAAAGAGAAAAAGCAGATGTGGTCTGTTTGGTTGGTTAAAAGAAAGTTTGAAAGGGATAGTTAGCTTTCCTTAAAGTCTGTCTGTAAAATGTTTCCGTTAAACATTGTGGAATAGATTAATTTGTACTAAATGCATTGTAAGATACCAACTTCATTTAGCTCAGAGTAACTGCGGAAGCTTCATACGAGTCCTAGCTGAACTTTGGAATGGATTTTTTAACGGAACGAGGGTTGTAAAATTTGGCCCCAAATACATTGAACACATGTTGGGTGAAAAACTTCACGGTCGGTGTGCAAAACAGGACAGAATATAACGACCTGGACCTATGATAATGCATAAACCTCATTTTCTTTCTTTCTTTTTTTCTTTTATAATCATTTCTTGTTCAAGAGAGTAAAACTAGTCAATGCTCCGTCATAATTTTTTCAGTCATTAATCATAAATGAACAAGCCAATCATCTGTGAACATCTGCGATGTTGTAAAATCTTTAAGCCGGGTGGCACCATACCACAGCCATGAGGCGAGGTCTTATAAAACAAAGGGTAGTTTTATTAGGAATAAATAGGAAAAGGAAGGGATTTAAGGAGGGAGGAAGGAAAGATGCGGTGGAAAGTAGTGAGGGTGTGCACATGCGGGTTCGGAGGCAGTGCAATGCTGGCAGGGAGGCACTGGGCTGGCGAGTGCTGTAGATGGCACGATGGCAGAGTGGGTCTGCGTGGGCAGTGGCTTCGGCCCCGCTCACATGCCACTCACATGCTCGGGCTGGTGATGGTTGGCAGCGTTAGAGCGGCAAAGTGGATCCCCGTGGGTAGCCCAAGTCCCTCGTGCCCAATCTAGCGGCCTTGCCCCTTCTGAAGGGGAGGTTGCCAAATCTAGCGGCCTTGCCATTGTAGAAGGGGAGGTTGCCTACTTAGGGAGACTTTGGAATGAGTGAGGAGTGAAAAAATGTGTGTGCATATCTGTGACAATATTTACAGCAGAGGAGCAGGAAGTGCCCAAGGATGCCAAGGAGTGGTGCGAAACCGGACATCTGAAACACGCTGTGGCAGGAAGGTGAAATCAAGCAAATTTGGTGAGCCGTTTTTGATTTGACAGAGCAATGAGACAATGCCTTTCGTCCCACTCAGACAGTACGGCTAATTTTGCTCGCTTGGATACCCACTAAGATGAATGACTGGGAGGGACGGTACGCTTCCATCCCCCGTCAATCAGAGCAATGCTGGGCAATCACATTTGCAACATAGTGCTTTTTTCAGAGTATGATTTATCTAAGCAGCAGTTTACAAGAATGCACCTACCATGGTTAAAGAACAAACTGCAACTAAATGGAATAAAAAAAAAAAAAATAATCCAAATCTTAAAAAAATAAATAAAACATTGCCGCTAAACAATATTTGAAATATTAATGCAAAATGTATTCACCTGTTTGTAATCTTCATTTTCGAAAATTGTTTATGCAGCAGATTTGTTTTTTTATTTTTTTTTATTTTATTTTTTTACCTCCATTAATCATGAATATTTTCAGTAACAATACCATTTGTACCCCTAACACTTTTCATCCTAAGGTTCTACGGTTACAAGTAAACTAGCACAGCAGATTAGTGCAAATGGTGACCTTGTGGGTTTGTGCAAGTAGAAAAGTAGAGAGGAATGCGGAGAATGTCCGCGCGTGCTCGGTGTCCGCCAAGATGTCATGCTGGAAATATTATATTGTTAACAGGTGCTTATACTGGTAGTCCCTTTATAGCTCAGTGCAGTGCTTTGTTCAGGGATTATGTGGACTTAAGACCTTTCTATAGAGAGAAATGGATATTGACGTTGTTGGAATGCTTAATAAAAAACTATTGTTGCTAAACTTTTTTTTTTTTTTTTTTTTTTTAAAATGCCGTTTTGGAGCATAAACCTTCAGATCAAGATTTTCTCAAGGGAAAAAAAAATAATAAAAAGAATAATAGCTCAGGCAGTGTTTAGTGAGTGAATCCCAAACATTACCAAACTTCTAGCAACGTTAGGTTTGCGTCTTTTAATTACATTTTAAATTTTAAGCAATTTTGGCTTTATAAAAAAATAATAATAGGGAATTCTTCTTTTTTTATTACTATTATTTTTTTTTCCCTGTAAGTTTTTAAATTAGTCTCAGAGTGTATTTGTCCGTTATATCCAATGGAACATGAATCTTTTCACTTCTATCAGTAAACCTTGATGTAGTAGATTTTCTGGCCTTGTTCTGGGTTCAGTCAGAGCTCGGCTCTTGTAGAGGCATGCACACCTCTCCCTAAAATGTTCTGGCACGTTCTCCGAACCTGGAGCTATAAACTAAAACCCTTAATACACAAGCCCCACAACTAACATGGGCCCATCTCTCACTTGTTGTTGTTATTGAGGTTCAAACACAAGTCCTAACAACAGTTTGTATTGGTTTCTTTGGGTTGTGGGAGTCTTTTTCACGCCTGACATGCACACGCTGCTGTGAGTTATTGGGCCACTTAATCAATATCACATGAGAGGGAGTGCTGTTGTGCTGGTTATCAGCATGGCTTTAGCCGTGCTAATAACCAGCACTACAGCATGACCTCATGTGTGATATTGCTTTTATACAACAGTTTCACAAACAACATTTTTATTATCAACAGATTATAATTTATTTAGTTATTTTGCTCTGCTAACACATTTCCTTCCAGTTAACTAACAGTAAACTGTGACTCGCAGAGCTGGCGGCCGAAAGCTGGCCCTCGACCGGTAGAAGGTAGTTTTATTAAAAGCGCTAAAATTAGTTTTAAATTCTTACCTGTACTATGTAGCCAAAAGGTGGAGAGAATGGAGGTGATGGACGTTCCTGCAAATCTTAGTATGTTTCTCTTTATATTTCCATGTTTTCCGCTTTAGAACATCAGCTCTGATAAGTTCTGGGGTTAAATCCCAACTAGCTTTAAATGAAAAGCTAGTTCACTATGTAGTGTGTACACTCCACTGCCACACATCAAGTAGGGCCCTTGATCAGAAGTTGGAGAATGATTTGGATGCATTTATTGTCTCCTGTGTATTATATAATTATTTTGTAAGACCTTTTGTGTCGCAGCTTTAGCCCAGGAATCGGCTTAGCATAAAAAAAATAAAAAAATAAAATAAAAAAGGAGGGGCTACTTTGGGTAACAATTTTTTTTTTTTTTTTTTGTGTGATTTCCTGAGTGAATTCCTTTAGAAGAGCAAGTGAGAGTGGTTCAGGCACTCTGTGATCTTGTCGTATCTCTAGAGACGGTCTAGTTGCCACCTCTTCATCAGCAGACGCCCTGCAGCCTGTCACCCCAGGGTAAGTCTTTTCATGTGGCAGGAGTGGATGCCACAGCTTGGCTGGTCTTGATGACGTCTCTGTCACGACTTTAAACTGCCAACAGTACTAATTTATGGCTGTCTGGAGTGAACACGGCCGCATCTGGCAGACCGAGACCCAGGCTTAAGTCTGGGAGGGACAGCATGGTGCAGCAGGCATCGTCGTGTCCTCATGCAGTCACACACTGATTCACAATCCATGCTGAGATGGTGCTCGTTTTTCTCCTATTTTTGTGCAACAACAGTAATTACAAGGATCAAATAGTGCAGATGATGATAACGATGATAATAATAATAATAAAATTCTTTAAATGTCTATTATTAAAAAAAAATAAGAGTTTGTTGCTTTAGATAGTGAAGTTACTATTCTTAAAAAATAAAAATAAAAACGCACTACCTAGACATTACAGCTGGGAGGAAAAGTCCATTCAGATACATATTGTGATTTTTATGTGGGGCAATTCAGATATCGCCACACTGACTCCAAAATAGATTTTTTAAATTTACTATTAATTTATGTATGTTTGTGTTTAAGGTGGTAAAACGGTGCCGTTCCTGTATAATCCTACAGAAGGCTCTAAAGAATTTACACACTGGTAGGCAGCATAACATCCAATTATTTATGAAGTTTGTTTTGAGTTTTAACAAAATCTGAAAAACAATATATGATATCAAATCGGGATATTTGTACAATAGCTATGCGTACACAATCGCATTACAAATCGAATCAGGATTTGGGTATCGAGATAATATCCTATCGGGTGATCCCTGGTGATTCCCTTTCCTGCTAGATACCTAGATTTGTTATTATTATTATTTATATATTTCGTTTTAAAAAAGAAAGTTTTGTGAATTCCTCATGTGTTCAAGCAGTGATGGCCAGTTTGCTGCTGTTTACAAGTATTTATTTAATTAGTTTATTCTCTTTCACTTCATTGAACCAAAAACTTCCCAAACTTTAAATTCCAAATGGATAACATGATTTATTTATTTATCTTTTTGGGGGAGGGGGCATGTTATTACACCCTTTCTTTAAAAGTGACTTTTGGTGGTGATCAGACTGTTGAGATGCAGCCAAACGACGAGCATTTGATACAAAACAGCGAGTGGTTTTTGTAGTAATAGTTGAGTAGTATTTGACCATGCCTTCAGAAATCTATTATTTAGTCCCAGCTTAAGTGCCAGATGTAAAGCAAAGCTTATATTACAGTTAGTATTTCATAATTCCTTTTTTATTTTTTTTATAATTTTTTTTAGGTCACCCCGGAGTGAGGACGTCGTTGCAGCAGTCATTATGTAATTCACCTAGTTTACTGCCAGGTGTATCACTTTGATTTAGCAGCATTTGTGAATGCGAGCTCGAACAGTCTTATGAAGGACATGTCTCTCCAGGTGGCCTACTAACATACCTCTACTAGTGCCTACACACAGACGACTTTTTTTTTTTTTTTTTTTTTTCAAAATTAGAACACGAACAAAGGAATCTTGACGATCAAAGGAGTTTCATATCTAAAACTGTAACGTTTTCAAGATACCACAGTATCACTCTTTTCTCTTCTGTACTGTTCGAATCTGTTTGATTGTCACTACTCGGGACAGAGAGGGAGACGTGCACCAGGCGGTACCAGTATGTGTCAGGATGTGTTTGTCTATCCAGATTTATGGAGACTTAACTTTTTTTTTTAATTTATATATAGTATAATCACATGCCTCCAGTCAGCTTAGTAATATACTGTACAAATGTGTGTTCAACTTTATTGTCTCTGCCTAGGCAGGGAGGGACTCGTTCATGAGAGAAAAATCCTCATGATCCTCTGGTCTTGGTGATCAGTAATGGCCTGGTCACTTGAGAGTGTCTGGGGGACACAGTGGTGTAGTAGTTGGCACTGTGCTTGCACAACTTTGTGCTTGTAGCGTGTGAGTGCGTTCATGCTGTCCGGGGTGTTCCTCGACCGGGAGATGGGAGACGCCAGGGATGAGCCGATACGATATCACGATACCCAGGTGCCAATTCAATTTGTATTGCAATTCTGTAAGTATCACAGGTTTATTAATGTACAGATTCAATAGAAATGTTTTCTAGATTTTGTTATAATTAAAAAGAAGACTTCGTTCCTATCACACAGGACGCTGTGATGCCTGCCATTGAGTCCAACACCTACAAGGTTATAGAGGAATTGCGTGAATTAAAATGTTATTTTAAAATAATTTTTTACGAGCCATACTAAATAATCACAATACATAATCGAGTCATTTTTTTCCCCCCTCCAATCTTTAGACATGATTATCAATTTTGCATTGTAATAATGTGCGATAATTGTGTGTGTGCACTGCACCCAAACTAGGCCTGTGCCTGGGTGCTGATGGCTAATCGAGTTACCATGGTAACAGCCCTCCCTCAGTGACGGTACGCTTGTTTATCTCTGATAAACAGACAAAAGAAATTGTTCATCGATGTCACACAAATGAATAAAAAGGCACGTGTGTTCCGTGTTGCACATGTCAAACGGTCTTAAGTCGGCCAGGTTATGTGAACGAAGGTAATGTGTCATGTACATCTTTGTCTTGCAGCATATTGTTTAAAGTCCTAGCACTCCTGCAGCTCTTGTGGTTTTTCACTGGCTCGATCGTGCTCAGGTCACAGCGACTCGCTCAGCAGCTTGGTTTGGGCGCTCATATTATTGGCTTTTCTGTGATGTGATCTGGCAGGCGTACAAGTGGCCCCAGCTTTGTGTCCTCGTGAGCGTCCAGTCCCTGTCTATCTTGAGTTCCACTCGACTTTTCTGCTCATGCAAGGGAGCTGCAGGATTATATTATTTACATCTCCTTCTCACGATTGTGTTAATAGATGCATGATTTCAAGGGCACCCATTATGAACAATTCACCTGTTTTGGTCATTTTTTTTTTTTTTAGACATTTTGTAAAGGAGTGAAACATTCTTTGTTGTTTTTCTGTTTCTGTATTGGCCAGGGCTTAAACAAGCAAATCTTATTTTCCCCCCCTATTGTGACCTCCCCAACTCGATGCTCAGTTACGCCAAGTTCTGTCATTGTCTGGGCACCATTTTTAAGAGCCACAGTAAATAAGGCTAGCATTTGGGCATTGGTGGCTCAGTGGTAGGTTTCTCACCTGTCATGCGAAAGGCCCGGGTTCAATTCCCAGCTGATGCCCAAATCCCTGCCACTGGATGCAGTGCCGGTCCCAAGCCCAGATAAAACGTGGGGGTTGCGTCAGGAAGTAAAATCTGTGCCAAGCTTGTGTGTCGATTGGACGGGGGCAGCAGAAAGGCTAACAACAGCAGCAGCAAATAAAGCTAGCCTTATAAGTAGCAGCTATGCACCAACACCTAACCTAGCCTTTTTTTTAACTCATAAGAAGGACAAGATTAGTTGTTAGTAGTTAGTGGCTAATTGCTAACGACTATCCTTGCCTTTTCCAGCTTTTTTTTTTTTTTTTTCCTTTTCTTTTTTTACATTCATATTGTTAAATATTAAGGATGTCAGCATGAGCTAATGATCAGTCAGATCCTTTATAAATTCCTGAGCATAGATTTTTTTTCAGTTTCTGTTTTATGATTGGCTATTAAAACGCACTTCCTCAGAGGTGCTGGGTGTTCAGGGAGCAGTTTGTTTAAAGATTTAAAGCTGCTGATACTGAAACAGCACATTGGGAGTGAAGGAGAAAGCAGAATGCAGTGTGCAAGATTGTTTGTTGTATTTTAGTGAGAAAATTAACACACAAAAACTGAGTTTAATACATGACCTTTAATTATTTTGGATCAGGATTTACATGGTTTGTTCCACGGATTATGATGTTTTTTTCTTGCTGAGGTTTTTAAGATCTCTGATCTCGGTTGAGCCGTGGTTGTTATCTGTGTGCTGCTCTAGTACACATACGATGATATAATAAGAGTTTACTTGCAGTTTCTCAGTCCCGAATGAATGAGCGCTGTTTATACAGTAAAGCAGTGAGTCATGCTGCTCAGGAGCTCGATCAGTCTTCCTCACCAGTTTGTGAGTCATCTTTGCTTTTTTTTTTCTTTTCTTTTTTTCGCTGATCATGTTGTTTTTTTGAGAGGGAGCTAGGGCAAGTGTTCAGTAAGATGCGTGGAAAGAAAAATGCAAAGTTACGTAAAAAGCTCTGTGTTCCAGAACAAACAGAGCGCAACCGAGAGCAGCGTTATTTTATTTCTGCAGAGAAATCGTGCGAATTTCTGGAAAACATGAGCGTCTCCCGCGTTCACATCTGTAAGTTCTGACTCTGAATCTCAGCACGACTTCAATTCCACTCTGAAGTTTGGAAGTTTGCATGCACCTCACTGTCTGTAGTTGAGTACGTGGAAGGGAGAAAGGAATGTGTCCATCCTGCCGAGATTGAGCGGGCTAGAACGACTCGGACTGAAAACAAGCTTTGCAAGTTTGCAAGTTTCGGGGAGTTACTATGCGTGTTTTGTTACATGGAAGAGCCAGTCTTTCCAGAGCGCGTGCCTCTCTCACTCTCTCACTCTCTCACTCTCTCTCTCTCTCTCTCTCTCTCTCTCTCTGCGGCCGATGTTCCAGCTGATTGACATCGAGATAACCGTGTGTCAAAGCTGCTGTTTTGACTTTCAGGATGCCCTACCTCGACGTTTAATAACACGAACAAAGGCGTTAACACTGAAGCTCGTTTTATGGATTTTAATTGGGGCTTAAAAATCAAATTACGATTTGATATTTTGCCACGTACTGCGATGTTTAACTATTATACGGACCATTTTTGTATCCGGATATATTCGTCTAGACTAACAAGAAAATAATTGGACAAGCAATCTCATTAAGAGGATGTTTGCCAATATTTGTCACCTTAAAAGTATTTAAAACATTTTGTGCGATTAATCGCGAGGCACTAATCTTAATGTATTTATTTGTGCTTTAAAGATTGAACTTCTTCAATTTCTCAATCTCTTCTTCAATCTCCAAAACTCCAGATAAGTCTGAATTAAAAGTATGAACAGAGACGTAAACAGTTTTTATTTTTTTAAAATTTTTTTTTTTTTGTTCAGGTGTAACTTCAGCAGCTCATTAGTTAGCAGGTACTGTGTGTGTGTGTGTGTGTGTGTGTGTGTTGTACTGTAGCTGCTTTTTTTTTTTTTTTTTCCCGACTGTGTGGACGCAGTCTGTTTCTGATTATCTCATAAAAATACCAGACTGTACAGGTTAGCAGAAGCTGAGATTTTGGCCTCTTGGCACGATGAGAAGGACTTCGACCGGTCAGATCAGTCAACGCTAGAAGCATAACTGAGGAATGAGGGGCAAACAAGCACTGCCGGATGTTTGTCTTGATATTTCTACTGAATAGTATGCTAATGTCAGCGTGAATAAAACAAAATTTAACCTCATTTCTTTATATTTTAGAACGAACACATTGTGGTGGACACCTAGAGGCAAAAGAGCAGTTTTTCCAAATGATCCTAACCACTGGTTTATCCATTAAAAAAATATATATATTACTATTATTTGAATCTTTTAAACGTTAACAATTCATAATAATGCAAGTATAATATGATACAAGTCATGGCAAGGCTGCGGACTTTGACCCCCACACATTCATGGGGGGGAGAAAACAAAAATGTAGATTTTTTCAAAGAACAAGTTCGTAATTAAAGCCCAGAGAAAAATGTCGCAGTTCAACCTTTTTTAGTTTGTGTTGTGTATCTCAGAACTCTTGTACTAATAGTATATTCACTATATGGCCAAAAGTATTTTTCAAGTATTCTCCAAAGTATTCTCCAAAGTGAATTAGCAAAAAAAATTAGAAGGTCACAACTATATAGGCCGAAAGGTTTATTTACGCCAAATCACGCCAGTTTCTGTTCCAACATGACGATGTGAACAAAGCACGACCCATGAAGACCCATTGAAAGTTGGATGAGTAGAAGAGTTCTGATTTCAATACCGTCAATCCCTGTTCCCAGACCTCCTTGGCTAACAGGAAATATAGTGGAAAGCCTTCCCAGAAGAATGGACCACATATTGAAGAAGCACATATGGATTTGATCATTGGGTGTCCACAAACGTTTGGAGGTTCAGTGTAAATTTTACGCATGTACAACATAAAGGTGCGGAAAGTTATATGCTCAAGCTTCAAAATCCGAACCTTCATAAACATGAACATTCCATTTAAAACATGTGGAAATGGCTTGGAGCGAGGTCAGGACTGAACCGCGGGTGTTTCAATAAGTCCCAGCCGAGTTCCTGTAATGTCAGACTGGTGTTGGTGAACGATCGTGTGTACAGTTCCCACAGCCAGACGCGGCTCTTCCGCAAGCTGGCGTCGATTTTGAACGATCACAGGAACGACTGCACTGTGCTCGGTGCCACCTCGGTTGGGATTATCGTTCACGCATGTATGGCCTTCTGTAAAACGTTTGCACCACTGAAGCGTTTTACTGCAGGTCATCGCAGTCTTCTGTAGATGTCGACTGGTTATATACGCCTTCATTCACCGGAAATTTCATCACAAGTCCCAGTTTGATTTGAACCTCCATCGTGTGAATAAAAGACCATAAATAACAGCTTAAAAGCTTTTCACTTGTTTCTTTTTTTTTTTTTTCCTGGTCAAATCTGTTAAAATGATCTCTGCTACAGTAAAATATTTAATTGCTCTGCGCCAGTTCTGTGAAAGTGCTCTAAAGTATTCATACTTTTTTTTATTTATTATTTTTTTTTTTTTTTACTCCAGTGTTGAACAGCCTCGTCGTTTCCACCACGCAGCACGGTGTCATTTTACGCTTGGGCTCGATGAAGAATAGTGTGGGAGTGACCGAACCACTTGCTGTGGTTAGTGTATAGTCTTTCTGTCCTTGGAGACACACAATGAAACTGACTATCATTGACAGGATGTATGGAGTACACACACATCCCTTTTGAATTAAAAGCTGTTTGTTGGAAGAATAGATGTTTTCACTGCTTTAAAATCCCTTGTGACGTTCTCGTACTTTTGAACTACGTTTAAGGAAAAATGACATTTCTTTTGAAAGGGCAGCTGCTGTTAAGCTTATAAATGTTGGGTTAGATGGTTCTGGTTTTAAGCAACAGGGTTTATTGGATAAAAAGACTTTTTTTTTTTTTTCCTGAAGTTCATGTTTTCCTTATCTTTGTTGTGGTTTCCTTAATTGTCCAACAGTATAGTTTTCTTCAATACTCAGTTATTAGAAAACATTTCAGCTGGAAATATCTAGTTATATTAGAGCTAATGGAACAGGATGGAAATTAGTGCTGTTGCATTTGTGTAGGATTTTAGTAAATAAAAAAAAATTTAAAAAAGTGTTCATTGAGCCTGGTGGGTGGAGTCATCCTGGAAAAGACCACTCCCATTATCTCATCATAGGATCATACTAATTATGTTTACAGGAACCGTAATATTCTACTAATAATCGGATTCGCAGCCCAATAGGAATAAAAATGCCTAATGTGAACATCTCAATCAGGGCAGTCTGACCCGATCCAGCCTAGGGTTGGGTATCGTTTTTTTTTTTTTTTTTTTTCGATACCGGTGCCAAATCGATACGTTTAAAACGGTACCGGTGCCAAAACGGTGCCTGAACCGATACTTTACAAAAGCCACAAAATGATGGTGGATGACTCAAGAATACATTTTTATTGAAGAAAAAATGTAATGCTTAAAATTGAACAATATATTAAAATGTGTTCCTCCACCTTCTCCTTAGTCAAATTAGCCTCTTCTTTGCACTGGTAAATGGGGTCACTGTTGTAGTACTACTACTAGTACTAGCTGGAAAGTAGGGCTGGGCCATATTATACCTTTCATGGTAATACCGGTACAATGTTAGGCAATGATAAGAAAATGAAATATCGCGACAGAATATGGGTAAAACGCGCATGCGCAGTGCCTTTGTTTTCATACGCTCAATACGCACATGGCGTAAAAAGCATGGCGGCGGCGGTGAATGAGAAGGGCGAAAGCGGATCGTTGAATGAAACGGATGAACCAGAATTGGTTCTCAAATTCTCAAATGTTTCATTATATTTGACGTGTTTCCGCCTTTCCACGCAACTGCTGTAAAACATTGCATGCATTCACGCGCATGGTCTCATTTCCCGATGATTTGAGCTTTTAATTTTTTTTTATCTAATCTACAAAAATAAAATGGACAGTAACATTACTGCAACAATGTTTTGGATTTGTGTCTGTTTCGACACGGTTATATAGGTACCAGTGCCGTATTGGCATCGGTTTTCAGTACCCAACCCTAATCCAGCCTCAATTGGTAAACACTCGATCAGATAGTTTCCATGAAAATTGAAAATTGACAGCTAATTTGACGCCAGGTTGCGGAAGAATCGCATATGTCTGTGAGAACTTTACACACAATCATTCATAAACACCATTTCCACCTTAAAGGAAATCACCTGGGAGTTATTGCCCCGGTGTACTTTTTTTAAGTTTCCCTTTTTTTGTTGTTGTTTTTAATTTTTGTACTTTGTTATTGAATCAGTACAAAAACATTTCTGATTTTCAAACATCAATATTCCATCCAAATTTTAAGTTACAAAAAATAATTTAAATGCTATAAAAGAAAGATTTCGGCCCGTTTTCCAGACAAAAAAAACAAAACTAAATAGAAGCTGCTGTGTTGTTTCTGCAAAAAAAAGAAACAGGTGTAACAGTTAAAGTCCTCAGGAGAACTGTGGGGGGTTCGGCAGGACGTTCAGTAAAACCTACTAGTTAAATTTCCTTATAAAACGTGCAAGAATTGTACCTGAGACTAAAGTGTCCTCAAAGCATTGTTATACCAAATACAGACTTTGTTTCATTAATTACTGTTTACTTGTGCTTTATAGCATTTTTTTTCATTATTTTTGCATCCTTGCTCTACAGTATTTATTTTGTATATATTGCGCGGTGCTTTAAGTTTAAGTGATTTCCACATGTTTGGGTCATTGAAGGAGTTCCTGGGGGGCCTGATGGTATCCAGGCAAGGGGATTATAATGAGAAATTAAGGTAGTTTTTTTTACTTACATAATCGTGTTATGATATTCTGCGCAATCAAAAGTCCCGGTTTTGACTTGAACGCTTGTCGTAGAATGGACAATCTCTGAATGCATTGAGAAAATGTTGCATAATGACCAAAAAGTTTTTTTTTTTTTCTCAATTCCAGGTTGTTTAAAAGAATGTTCGCCCCTGATCATTTTAATTTGGGAACGAGACCATGCTTCTCTCTGGTCTTTCTTCTTACCCATTTCTTCCCCCCGTGTCTACTAAACTTTCCAGACACCGTGTCCTAATTCCCCCCCCCTCCTACTTTCCTACTCTCAAGCATGTCTGTCCCGTTAAGAAGCCAAAAATGCAATAGAACGCCTCATTTAATAGTGCGTTTAGTTGCATCACACAAGCTATGCTTTATGCCTCGTTTGTTTGGACCAGAGTATGAAGTTCTCCGGTAATGACTTGCACAGACGAGCAGAAGAATCTGGCAGGACCTCGGGCTCAGCTGGGACACAACAGGTGGCGGACAGAGACGGCGGCACTCAGGAAGAGCTGGAATTCGTGTGCATGGATACCGAGGATGTATTTCTGGATACGGCGTTTGGAACAAAAGGCCCTACATGCGCCAGTCTTCTTTTTTTACCTTTTGCAGCGCAGACATCGTCCACACATCATGCCGCTCTGACCCGAATTCAAGGTCACGTTTCAACGCATGCCTCAGTGAGTGCTCATCTCTGCAGGTGGTTTCTGGAAGTTTCTAAGGAGGATAAGGATGAGACACTTCATGGCATGACAGGAATGTGTGTTTTTTTGTTTTTTGTTTTTTGTTTTTGTTTTGTTTTTTGGTTTCTGTCATAGCCAGGATATATACATTGTTGTCTTTTTCGTGATGCTGATGTGTGTGTGTGTGTGTGTGTGTGTGTGTGTGTGTGTGTGTGTGTGTGTGTGTGTGTGTGTGTGTGTGTGTGT
>JAQMYJ010000015.1:20927546-20945176 GCA_030014305.1 Clarias laeviceps | reverse complement strand
GTGTGTGTGTGTGTGTGTGTGTGTGTGTGTGTGTGTGTGTGTGTGTGTGTGTGTGTGTGTGCATGCGCAAGGGACAGACAGTGTCCTGAAATAACTGTCGCAGTGTACCCAGCATACTGATAGATGTTATACTGCTGCGTTTATGTTGCGCTATGGGCCGGCCAGCTCTTTGTTAAGACCGCAGTAAAGTTTTTTCCCTGCTCTGTGAGATTCCTCGGTGGTCCTCGTGTAGTGAATGTCAAACCAAAAAAATGCTAATTGGAGTCTGTCCGGAGGCTGCGGCTTTAATTGGGGGGAAGCTTCATCGTGCCGCACACGAAGGGCTTCAGAATAGCGCTCGCTTAATCGCTGTCTTGTAAAGAATGCATGTAGGGAGCTCGTAAATAAAAGCAATTAAAGTGAACATGAGGAGCCACCATGGTTGGATCATCCGAATGTGCAATTGATTTGGTCCGATGTCGATCAATTCTCTGTAAGAGAACGCTTTCTATTAGAGACGTGAGGGGAAAAATCGATTCAGTGATGCATCGTGATTTCTGTGTGTGGCGAGTCATGAATCGCCACACTGACTCCAGAATCGATTCTTTCTTTTATTTATTTATTTCTTTTTAAACATAGATGTAATTTATATACTTATATAATCCTGCACTCTAAACTTTTCACACATTGCCAAGCAGCACAGCATCCTGTATGGTAGGAGTGAATTAGTTGTGAAGTTTAAGAATTGTAATGAAACCTGAAAAAAAAAAAATTATATAGAATCGTAATATTTAGAAAATCATGATACTTATATAATCGCTATACAAATTGAATCAGCACTGTATGTATGTATTGTGATATTATTGTATCAGGTTGCTACTTTTTATTGATGCACATCAATATTGTTCGATGTTTTTTATTCCATTCAATAGCAGTAATGTGTATTGTTTGTCTCAAGCAGTTATATTCCTTATCGATTAGTATGAAATTAATAGTATTAAATAAATATTAATAGTATTAAAAACGTTTCTGCTCCACACTCCGGTCCAGTAGGTGGCGGTAATGAACTAAACACTCATAAACTCAAAGAAAAAGAGATGTTCTTGCAAAATGTGAGTATCTGCAGAATATGCAAGCGGTTTCGCAAAAGGTTTTTTTTTTCTTTCCGATAATGAAAATGACCGATAAACTGTTTAATGTTTATAAGTAGTAAAACAATTTTAAAAGCAGGAATCAATTCTAAATTTGAAAACTGACCCAACGATTTAGCTAACTGAAACGACCATCAAAACACTGGTTAAGTTGCATAATGGATTAAATCACACAGCTGTAATTGTTTATTTCTGTATTGTTTAAGTGTTTTCTGTAAGGAGTTTCCAGTACCAGTGGTTTGTAACTGTGTGAAAATCTTTAGAAAGGAATTCACCATTTCTTGGTGCATTGACCACTTGCTTTTTTAAAAAAAATGTTTTTATCCTGTTACAGAGGAATGATGGCAGAAAGTTGTTTTCCAAATTTAGTGCATGCTATAAATAGATTAAAAGTGTGACTTTTATTTCTTTATTTTTAAATTATGCTGAACAAGAAGAATCTAAGAAGTCGTCCAGAACTTTGAGGTGGTACCAGTCACCATGCTTCATCACCGCACCTTGTCCTTGATTAGTTTTCCACGCTGTTGTGTCTCATTCCATCATACCATCGTCCTGCTTGGGAGACGACGAAGAATAACTCTGTCCCAAGACATGCGTAAAACAATAGAAGGTTTCTTCCGGGTCCTGGCTCAGTCAATAAACAGGACGTCGGGGAGGGTGTTGAGAGAGGTGCGGTGCAATTCCAGCGAGGCAGCAGCGGAGCATTTAGCTTCTCATCTGACTCCGTTTGTCTTCGGGATATCATAACCTATAAGGCCGCTACGCAGGTCAGCGAGGTCACAGACTCGCAGCGGGCTTCTCTGCGCTCTGTTCAGTTCAGCATGCTGGGAACGTTGTCCCTGTTCCTTGCATTTATTTATTTATTTTTTAACAAAGGTTGAGTAAATCTAGTAAGACTGCAGGGAAACATCATCGTATTCCTGATTCTTGCTCATCGACTAAACAGCAGAGCTTTTTGGCCAGCGCACTTGGGAGTCATGTGGCTCTGAGTAACGTGTTTGGCAGGATCCTGACGAAAGCCACAGCTTTACTCCGAGCCATTATTGCTGTGATTGATTCAGAAAACTGTCAAATAAATAGATTTACAGAAGCACTTTAGTATATTGAACTAAACTTTCTCGATGGACCAAAGCAAAGATTGTTGTTTTAATTCCTACATTCAGGTTGCCATACATGATGAATGTTGTTTTTTTTGTTTGTTTTGTTTTGTTTTTTCCCCCACCCTCCTGCAAGCTCAAGTAATGTTATGGTGTTCGTATCGCAGGGTTTTTCATAAACATCCCCTCATTTTAGACAGCTCCAGACATTGCAAACAGTAATTTAAGTGCTATTTTTCTTTCATCAAGAGTCCAGACCACTCTCATTATCATCATCTTTCCCTTCACTAAGAGCCATCTGCGCAAATGTGAGATTGCATGGGTTATTCAAAAAAAAAAGAAAAAGAAAACAGAATTATGCTATTTTTGTCTTATTTACGATCTCATTCTCTTTCTCTCTCGTGTTCCTGCCCGTTAGCCCTGTTGCTGGCTTTCAGACTCGACCATGACCTCGGAAACAACTTTAGTATCTGTTAGATAGGCTGTTTCTGGTTTTGTTGAATGTTGGCGGGGTGGTGGTGTCGTCTTTTGTGATCCATGTTTGTCTTTTGTACTAAAATAAAAAATTATCTGGTGTTATGCTCACATTTTTCTTATAATTGATCCACCTGAGACGTGGTTAAGATTGGACGAAAACCATTCAGTTATATATCATGATTCTTGTGTGTGAATAAATAAATCAATAGAATCTGGATGTTTATAAAATCATGATAGCGGATGGAATTATTGCATATCTGCAAAACTATTACAGATCTTTAAAACCAGCCGCTCCTACAGTACTTACAGTATTGCCACCTAGATATCATTTTAATAGTGTATTATAATAATAGCGTTCATTATAATTGTCCCACCTGTGACAGCAATTCATTCATTCTTTCTTTCTTTAAGTTTTTTTTTTAAAGCAAACTATGATTCATCAAGGTATACAAAAAAAAAAGTCCATAATGGAAGAATAATTAAAAGAAACTTGCTGATTTTCCTCTTCAATAAATATGCTGTTTAAAGCTGAAGACTAAAGACTGTTTACTGTCTAAATGCTGTATTTATAGTTAAATATTCAGTTAAGCTACGGTAGTTAGTTACCCCTTTTATTTGTCACGTATACATTACTGCACAGGGACCAGGGCCGTAACGCACTGAGCTGCCACTGCCACAAAACTGGGAAGTGGAGATGCAGGGGACTCTGTCACATCGTACTGATTATGATGTAGTGTCATGTCGGCGCGATGCCAGTCTTGCGGAAACCTTACAGAATTTCACCGAACAAATCAAAGTTCTTTCCTTCTCTCTCTCTCTTTTTTTTTTTTTTTTTTTTCTTGAGCAAAACTGGCAGCACACGATCAGAGGAGGTCAGAACAGCCAGTACTGTAAGCTACTTTAGCTAATGGACTGTTATGAACAAACCTCGTATTTCAACTAATCTGCCAAGCGGTTTTAACAAAGACTCAATTGCAAGAATTACAATTATTCTCAATTGATGAATATCAATAAATCTGTCCTTTGTGCATTAATGACTGTGTTGGCAAGCTAAGATCCTAAATAAAACATTTAGAATGACTTCATGGACAGATGACTAATTTCATCTATTAGCACTATGAATGCTTAACGTTTGTCATACAGTAGCTGTCACACAAGGACATGTCTCAACTACTGGATATCTCGCTCTATATATACATATCTATACTGTATGTCTGCTTTTAAATCACAATAATTTTATGATGAAAAAGTCCTTTTCTCATACAGCTAAAACTCTTTAAAAGAAAAAGATGTACATGTCTCATCTATTGATCAACACAAGTTTGTGTCCTTGGGTACAAATGTCTCCATGCTATTCCCAATCCCCTCCTCCAGAAGCCCATTTGATTTCTTTGCCATGTCCTCGCAGACAAAGGGTCATGCTTCAAGCCTCAGACACCGTCATAAGCCCTTATTCGGCTTGCCTTTTGCTGCACAGTTGAGCTCATGCGGTTTTCATTATGGCAGTGAGAGGATCTGCTTGAAAGAGCGATGCTTCGTGTGCTAGGAGGAAATAAGTTTTGAAGGAGTCAGCTTTGGAGAAATTGGGCGCGATGTCATCTGTCATGCTAGGCCCGAGGCCAGCTGGCAACAGCAGCTTTGCTGCAACTATAACCAAAAGACCTTTTTAAAGCCGGTGTGGTAATTAATAAGAGACCGTGATGAGGCCTGTCTCTATAGCTGATAAGTTGATGATGGAAAGATGATGATTTCAAGGGACAGCGCTACCACAGTAGCTGGGTTGCATGGGGACATCTCGAGACTTCCCGTGTAGCTGATGTGTAATGGATATTTTTATTGCTCTCAGCCAGACCCAAGAATCTCTGTCTTTTTCCTGTCTCCGAAGACCAAAAAAATATACTGTCTAGCCCAAAAAAAAATTGACATTTTAAAAAGGACAAACTATTGGGCTGCAGCAAGCAAAGAAAACAACTAAGGAGATTAGAAATTACACTAGAACTGGATTAAGAACCCTTCAACTCATTATAAAAACCTGGATGGATAGTGCTGAATCGTCAACTTTGTGGAAAAAATCTGGTAAAGAGAAAAAAAAAACCCGTTAAAACCATATCTATGATTAATAGTGAAAGTATGAGCATTTCCATACACACACATCATCACACAGTGTGATGAGAACTCACAGGATTGGGACTAGACAGATGTGTGTCCATAAGAAAAACACTTGTTAGTGAGACTCATCAGAAAAAAAAAAGGCTTGAATTTGCTAGACAGCATAAAGATTGGACTTTGGAGCGATGGAGAAAGGTCATGTGGTGTGATGAGTCCAGACTGACCCTATTCCAGAGCGATGGAAGGGTAAGAAAGGAAGCACGTGGACCCATAATGCATAGTAGCTACTGTACAAGTCTCTGGAGGCAGCATTATGACCAGGGGTTACTTCAGTTGGTCAGGTCTGGGCTCTGCAACGTTGTGTGGCAATGAAATGAAGTCAGCTGACGACCTTGAGTTTTTCTTCCCTGATGGCACGGGTATATTCCAGGTCTCTTGTGAAAGTGCGGTTCTCCCATCATTTTCACACATAAACTGGACAGCACGTTGTGTGCTGTAATCAAAGACGAATGAAATTGAAGAAAAATTAAATAAGACTTTTTTTGGCCAGGTAGTGTAGCTGGCAGTGTGGGATAACCCCAGTGCCCTCCGACCCTCAGTGCTGCATCTTGAACCTTGTTGTTATTGATGATGGCTTGACAATTGGTAATATTACAGGTGACTGGAGATACTGCAGCTGGCTTAGTGGGTTCCCTCCGTAGCTTCTAGCTCTCTGTGATACAACTTGCAGGTTACTCTGTTGGTGGTGGTGAAACAATGGATAATACTGCTCTAAGATAGTCTCGAAAGTAAGGATTTACACAGTTGAGTAACACAGCTTGGTGTCATTTCTGTCTCTGAAATGGACAGACCAGCTACACTTAGTCATGTAGGTTGCCTCAGTCAATTTTACCTCTCTGTTTTATGTTTTAACTGGGGAAAGTGTGTCAGGTGATCTGGTGTGGGAGTCCACTCTGTTTGGGATGCGAGTCCATCACAATGCACGCACACATTCACAGTTTGGGGAAACTTGTTTTCTGGGAGGAAAGAACACAGGGAAACACCAGAAGAAGTTACAAAACACTACACTGGTGATGATGAACCAGAGATTGTTGAGCTGTGAGGAAGCAAGCCGTCACCATCCCTCCTACTTGGTTCATTGGCCTGGGGGAAAAAAATCCATCTATCTGCTGCTGACCAGACAGTATCAAGACCAGCACAGTTTAAAAAAAAAAAAAAAAAAAAAATAAAATTGGCCTGCACAGCTCATCCTCCTAGCCAAGTCAATGGTTCCTGGATTTAGATCTCCAACCTGACACTTGCATCATTTTGTCTATTGATCTTGAGCAACAGTCACATCTAAAACTCGGACAGCAGATCGACATTGTAGTTCTCTCAGGTTTGAAGCAATGCTGTTGAACCGAGGCTCCAAGATGTGATTGGGGGGAAAATATTGAGCAAACATTTTTTTTTATTTTTATCTTTCTACTAAAACAAACAATTTCTCTATTCTGTATCTGTTAATTGTATTCTGGCTGACAAAGTTTTTCATGGAATGCAAAATGCCTAGTAATGGATATGGCAGAAGCATTTATAATAAATCCAGGCGAAACTGCGTGCTTGTCAAAACGGAGCACCCTTATAATTTGTCAGCCAAGTCAAATAATGAAACAGGCTCTGAAGAATGTCCTGTTCTGTTCTTTTTGACGCTATTATTTACATATCCGTAATCCTTACATCTTCATTTATCATTTTAACTCATGTTTCTTGGTCTTGATATTTTGTCCCAGGCCAATAGCCCCCCCCTCCGCCCCCCCCCCCCCCCCCCTCCATTTTTCCCTTAGGTGAAAACTAAGGACACATGCTTCAATCACATTCATACTTCAATCTGATGATAGAATTGGAGAATAATGGAGTTGGAACGTAGAGATAATGAGAGTCCGGCCAAAATCATGTTTTCATGGGGGAGGTTTGGTTATTTTTTTTTCAGTTGATGAGGCAGTAGGGAAGCATGGATTCTGGATGGTCAGCTGGCTAAGCATCTGTTTGGGAGGGATTCAGAGTTTGGCCATTTTGCCGGGGGATTGTGAGGTCATAGAACTGAGGCATGTAAATACCACTCATTAGGTGCCAATTAGGTGCCCAGTGGACCTCGAGCTCATTATTGACACATTGGATTATGGATGGAAACGGTGTTGGCAAGTTTGTCTATAAAGTCTAAATCCAAGAGTGCTACAAAATGCCCTCATAGGATTTATTTATCATCGTTTTAAAAAAACGAAACACTCAAACGTCTGGCAAAACTTGGTTAAAAACATAATGAAATCCCTTACTTTTAGATGAAACGCTCCAATCTGTTTTTCAGTTGTGTAATCATCCCCTATGCCATCTGTTGAAGCTAAAATCGCAATCTTATTCTTTTGGCCCGTTCTCACACCCAAAGCTCATGGTAAGAGGATAAAACTCAACCTAATTGTGAGGTCTCCTTGCTTTAGTTGCAATTGCATATTAAAAATGCATTTAGTAGTAAACGATTGTTGTTTACTTCATTTCTGCACAGTAACGCACATCAAACAGCTTATTGCTTCAAACTAGAGATCTTTCGAGAGTATTGTATTGGCCGTTTCATTTGATCATCACGTCCTCTTAATTGCAGACAGACTAATCATCTTTAGTCTCCGGGGAATGACCCCGAATGAGTCGCTGTACTAATTCCTGCCACCTGGCCAACCGATCGATATTCTCTAATCACCATTTTTTTTGCCGTTCACCCACACATTCCCCTTCTTCCTCCCCTCCTTGTCTCTCCGTTACAAGATCTTTTAGTCTCATTTTGAAGGAGACCTATCCTGCCCCTTATATAGTCTAATATAAACCTAATCACATAGCACCATAGATACGGACATTGATTTTCCACAACCATTACATGAGCCGATCAATGTTGCACAAAAGAAGATATGAACAGATATCATCAACAGTATCGTATTCACTAATGCTTATTTGAAGGTGGTTGGGTGTATTGTCATTCTGAGCTTCTCATGTGATGCTAAAAGTGCCTTGAAACCTTAAACACATTTTCTGATTAGAACAATAATCAGTTAAGCATCATGTGTGAGAATGATTCCTCATGCTCCCAGTCCCACTCTTGCACAATCTAAGAGCTGGGATATGCTTGTGCCATCAGGAAAGAAAAACTCCATAGATGTGATAACCTGGTCATTCAGTACATTCAGGTCATCAGCTGACGGAATTTTATTGCCACATAACGTTGCTGAGACTGGACCTGAGCAACTGAAGCAACCCCAGATCATAACCCCGCCCCCAGAGGCTTGTACAGTGGACACTATGCATGTTGGGTGCATCGCTTCATGCTCTTTCCTTCTTACCCTGACGCACCATCGCTCTGCAATAGGTTCAGTCTGGACCCATCAGACCACATGACCTTTTTTTTTTCCCATCACTCTAAAGTCTGATCTTTATGCTTCCTAACAAACCAAAATCTTAATCTGCCTAATTTTTTTTCATGGTGTCTCATACCTTCAACACTTGTACCTGTTCTTGCAGTTTATGGTGGTCCAACACTTTATATTAAGACACTGATATTTATTTTATTTATTTATTTTTTTTCACCCTAAATGCATCACCCATAGTTTGAACGCAAAGTGTTGGGCAGAATGGTGGCAAAAGTACAACTCGAACCTTATCACAGATGCGTAAAGTGTCTCCTCTCTTTAACCAGCAATGCTAGTTGCTCACAAACAGAGCAGTCTCACCTAAGAGCGTAAGAGCAATTACCTTCTTAAAAAGAAATGTCATTTCTCATTGGGAGTCGGAATAGAAAGGTACAAGACCTGGAACGTTTTCACAGTGAATTTAAAAGTGGGGATTACAGACATGTTCCCTCTGTGTGAAAAGCTCTTTTAAATCCTTTCCATTCGGAGTCAAGAATGCGTGTACTCCATACATCCTGACAATGAGAGTTTCACACTGTCTCTCCAAGGACAAAAGGCTGCACAGTAATCTGTTTATATAACAGGTCCACTACATCCTTATGCATCATGGGGCTCATTGTTCAAGAACCCTTGGTTCACGATAGAGACAATCAAATTGATTAGTTGTTTGAGAGACTACATCTGAAAAGATGGATCGCATATTATTCGTTTAATCGTGTAAAAATATTTGTTTAAACCTCTTGCACAGTTAATTTATGCATAAATGATTAAACTATCATCGCATGAGATTATGTGCTAGGCCTTTCCATAAGCTTTATTCGATATACCTGTATAACCTTGTTTGTGAAATATAATTCAACAAGCTAGTTTTTCCTTACCTAATTAAATCATGTGTTCTTAAAAAATAAAATAAATAAATAAACCCAGTGCAATCGATCTTTTTTGAATATTTAGTTGGATGCAAGAAGGATTGTTCTAATTATTAATCAGAGTAATGCTATAGTAATGTTAATAAATACAGCTGGATAACGTTTTTTTGGACAATGTCTGACCATGTACTGCACAACTCTGTGGTTCAATGAGGCTGTTATCTTTTAAGAAATGTTACGGCGAAGTGCTTCCTGGTTCCCAAACTCAGCAAAACCAGTGCCAGTCATAGCAGCAGCAGGAAGCAAAGGAAAAACAAAAGGTTACAATTCCAGTATCCTGTATGATAAGTATATAACGTATCGTGCATGATTGTGTAATTACTATGATTATTAAGTACTCGAGGGCTAGACGGCCACTAGAGAATTAGAGGTCGTACGGTTATGCTGAATATCTTTATTAACAGTGACAGAAAGTTAGTGTAATTAACAGGTGTTAAAAAAAATAAATAGTTTTAAATTCTTACCGGTACTACAGTATGTAGCGAAAAGGTGAGGAGAATAAACCATGGAGGTGGTGGAGATTCCTGAGAAACTTACGAGATTAATGTTCTATTTCCACTGTATTCCACTAAATTTGGGTTGAATACCAAATGTCATAAAATAGAAAGTTAGGTAGGTTGTACAATCCCTTGTTCCACACAGAAAAGGATTCAGCCTTGTGTTAGAAGCTATTTAGCTGTGAACAAAATAACAAATTTAGAGACAATTTGGAATGACCTTTACCCCTGTCTCACCAATGCGGTTTGACTCGTGGTGAGATGCGGTGTTGTGACTGCCCGAGGTTCCGCCAAGTTCTGCAAGGTCTGTGAGCTTCCGCGAGGACCGACAAAAAGTAAACATGTTAAAGTTTTCACGCGGAAAGATGGAAACGTAATCACAGCGGCAAAACTCGTGGTGAATCATGATGAACTGTATTTATAGCCAGGTGGGTGAGATGGGGGGTATTAGAAGCTAATACTGCTTTGTTTTTGGTTACCGTACCAACGTACTTTCACCCGTCCTGCAACCGACAGTTAGTGTAATTAACCATTATAATGTAATAACAATGTAATTAACGGTTGTTAGAACAGCTGTGATGCATGTAGTTAAACATCCCAGTGCCAACACTATCAACATTTACAAAATCATACACCGGTTAGTTCCGACCAAGTAATCTGATTGGACGAGAGACATTCTATGAGAGCATAAGACTTGTAGAATGTCTCTCGTCCAATCAGATTACTTGGTCGGAACTAACCGGTGTATGATTTTGTAAATGATGACCGAGTTATATCGAGTTGTTACAAAGGCATCATCTGGGCACCTCTGTCTCTCGTGTACCTGTGATGGAGATCATTCGGCACCGGGACCTGCACGGACATATGTATCCATGTCCGGTCTAATGAAGCATGGCATCTATAATTGTACCTCAGTGCCGCCCTTGTACTTGTTTCTTCTGCTTTGTTTCTGCCTCCAGCCTTTCAGACCGTCTGTCCAACACCACCTGCTTCTGAAAAGCTGAGGTTTGGTCATTCCTTATTATGGTCGAATCGCCTCCTCAGCCATCATGTGATCGTTACTGTTCCTATATAAAAGATACCTGATGAATGATGACATTTTATTTAGTTTGCCAAACACACTGCTGAAGTGATTTACTGTAAAGCACTTGGTTTCTCAAAATGGTTCTCGGGCCATGCCAATCTGCAGAGTGTGAGTTTCTTCCTGATCTAGTGGATCTGCGAGGCAGCTAGTGTGTCAACATTCGGGAACTTGTATTTGTGTCCCTGGCTATGACCGCCACGTTTACCATGTCTCTAAGGGTTTTATATCCGGTGTTTAACGGATGTTTAATGTGATTATCATCATTTTTCCACGACTTGAGAACCATGCTATATTGCTATGCTATTGTCTTACTTCAGGCGTGTAAGTGTGTAAGCAGGAGTGTCTCTGATTGTTCTGGAACCTTTTCCTTCCTGGTTTTGTAAGCCGACTCCCCGCAGAGTGTCCTCACAGCTCCGGAGTCATGCGCTATTTGTGAGAAAGTATCCATGTTTTTTTTTATTTCCTGTGAGGAATGCAACTCAGTTGGCCCTCTGGCTCCAGCCATCAGCTTTTCAGATGAAATGTTGATGAGTGGTTTCTTTCGAAAGTCCATGTTGATTATCAGCTACAGAGCGTCGTGCTGAATGTTTCTTGAGAGAGAGGCCGATCCAAGAGACCGGTTCCCATGCCAAGCCTCCAAGCTGTCTACAGTACCGCATTTCTCAATAGTGCTTTAGAGCGGCTAGTATGTGCCGAGCCAAGTATGTGTCACGTACAGTCTCCACTTCCACATCCTCGAATCATGTTTCACAAGGAGGTTTGAAGGAGACGTGAGAGCGACTTGTTTATCGTGACCCCGAATTTCAATTCGAAAACCTCGTAAAGGATATAGAAATGAGCTTTCCACTAATCACATTATTTTTAATCACTTGTTTTTCATTTTAAACCAAAGATCCAACGCAGACAGTCAATATTTTGTTATCGATTTAATAGAGCAGTTATTTTTTGATTAAATTGTGTTGACTTTATTTAGTTGAAACTTTTTTCAGCATGTTCTAGTAACACTTTGGTCCGCAGAGATGAAACGCAAGATATAGCACCGACTAACAAGTCACTTAAACACAGGTGTGGGACTCGCCAGTCACCACCTGATACGATATCATGATACCCAGGTACCGATTTGACTAATATTGCGATTCTGTAAGTATCACAATTTTATAAAAATCTCGATTGGGTATTACATTTTCTTTCTTATTTTGTGACAATTTTAAGACCTTAAAAAATTTTCATAACTCTAAAGTTGTATACCGTAGCTTTATTTGTCAGTTTCACAACTAAACTGCACATGATCAATTAAATATAGTATATTTCTTATAGCATTAGTTGTCTCACTTAAAAACAAAGCCAGGCATTTAAACAATACAACATAACTTTGAATGCAAGAGTTTAACATTTAACTTAAATTAAACTAAAACTTTCATTTTTGACTGAGCAGCATATAGAGCAACTCTGTCATCTGCCATAATTATTGTTTTTAAAAAAACTTCACTTCAGCAAATGATTCCCTTCTACAACACGGGGTGCCAGTGTGGGAATAGTTCAGAGTGCACCGCCTGTGAGATTATAAAGAAACAATCATGAAGATGTGGCTGAGCTAAGCTTCAGCTTTCTATGTGTTTTGAGACTAATTTGCGCTCACAGTGTTTTGAGGATGGTGTAAGCCTGTGCAATGAGTGGCTCTGAGACTCGCAGAGTTTGGATCAGAGGCTTTTTAATGCGCACAGCTTTTGATAATGTAACGCCATAAAAGTCTTTAGCAAGGGTTAGGTTAAGCACAACGTGATCGGCTGAAAAACAGACATATTCCGGTCACTGTCTGATCGCTCAACACACATGATGTCGTTATATAGTTCTTGTTATTCATTATCACCCAAATGAGATTGGGTTCCCTGTTGTCTGGTTCCTCTCAAAGTGTCTTCCTATTGCCATCTCAGAGTTTTTCCTTGTCACCGTCGTCAACAACCTCGACTTGCTCATCAGGGACAATCTCATTATTATCTAAACACATTTTTCCTCACTCATACACACTTCCATATTTTGGAGTCAATGTGGCGATTCATGAATCGGCACAAAAGAATCGCGATTCATAACTCATGATTTGTGAATCGTGAGACCAATATCTTAACACACATTTTACTGTTTCAACTTGGACTATTTTTTTGAATAGAGAACAGCATATGCGTCCTCGCGTGACCCCATCCAGACACGGTTTCTGGAACCAGGACACTCTTGAGAAGACGTGTTGTGATTATTGTAATCACTAAATGTATATATTATTTATACAAGTGTTCCGTGTTCAGGCTGTTAAGCATCAACTGCACTGTGCCGATGACATTAATGGGTTACGCAGTCTTATCTTCAGGCCTGCAACGCACTACTGTTCTTCAAACAGTACGTTTTAAAATGATCTCCCTGTTGGTATGGGGACGTAAACAGTCACCACATAAAGGCTGAATGAGGGCGGTCTGTCCAGCATAGGTCCCTGCGATGTCACTTTCTCTCCTCCGAGTCCTTAATTAATGGCCGTACGAGCGCTTTTGTTGTCACTTATCTCTCAGCAGCACCAGGCGCCGCTGAGCAGCTCAGGCCCTGTGGGGACCATCATTACACTGCATGTACTCCTGAAAAACTTTGGTGGATTTATAGAAAGCTCCGAGCTAGACAACTCCGCCCTGTCAAGGCAGTTGCAACCGGGACACCGTGAGCTCGAATTAATAAAACAAGATCTTCATGTACTAGATACAGCAATCAGGCAGTATTCACCCTGCAGAGCTGCTCTTCTTCTTTTTTTTTTTTTTTTTGTCACTTTTGTCTTACGGTATTCCTGAGTCAGATACTGTAGGGACAGATTACTGACCATATGAGTCACTAAGAGAGCCCCTTAAATAAGGATTTCAGGGCTATAATTAGGCCATTATGGTCTCCCAAATACGAGGCAATGAGGCCAATGTAACAGAATCGCCAGTAAATTCAAAAAAGTTATTGGCGTGTAAGTATAAATTTTCTATCCAGAATGTGATAACTGGTTCTGGCTGTTGGTTTCTGGAGCTGAATAAGCAGAAACGCGGATAAACATAAACCATGAAGATAATTGAATAGGTTGGATTGAATCATTGAGTTGGATTTTGTGAAAGAGCTGGAATTTGATGATTTGGTGGAACTCGTATACTCGTGCAGTAATGAGCCTGAGTGAGGCATGGTGGTTCATGGGAAGGGATTTACTACTTGCACACGGATTTACTACTCGATCCATGGGGCAAAACCAGGGGTCTTTAGTTTTATCTGTAAAGGGCCAACATGACTCCATGCTTTCATTACAGCCAAATGCTTTCTTAGATGATTTATTGGAGACTAAGCTGAACTGATTAAACAAACAAAATCATATACACTGATCAGACATAACATTAACACACACAGGTCCTCTGGTCCAAAGTCCGATCCCACAGAAAAGCCGAAGCACATCCTGGTGCCACAAACCCCCCCCCCCCCCCCCCCCCACCTCCAGAGGTCTTGTGCATTCATGTCCTGAGGAGCCAGAGCTGCCCTTGTGGGAACCTACACAACACTAGGCATAATGTTTTCCAGTTTAATGTTGTTACTGATCGGTGTATGCTTCCTGGTTAGTTGGAATTACCACAGCAGGCCTTCTTGGATAAACCTGAAGAGCTCTGAGCAAGACGATCACCTTGCATACTTTGGTCAAACAAACAGAGCCGTCTCTCATCGAATAGGTTGAACTCATATTCTGTAGTAAATACAAGCCACAGCATCGAGTAGCTCGTAGCACACTTGCATCTTTTTGGCTCTGCAGACATTATACAGCTGTCGGTACAAATCTCCCTGATTATGGATGCGAGTTTGCTTCACAGTAATGCTTGGCCAAGCACTATTCACATGACATATGGTACACAACGTAAGTGACGAAGTGCAATTAAAGTGTAAGGCACTCTACGTTCATTGATTTTTGTAATGCATGTGGGAGTAGAAAAAGACTAACAAGCAACCACCATTTCTTCTAAAAAATCTAATTTGTGATTCAATTTCTGCATTCTGTGACTGGTTTTACATAAAGATTTGCTTTCTTCAGTGTGTAATCTCACCGACATGGTTTAAAAGTGATACTGTTATCATAAAAGATTTTCCTGTGCTTATTCCAGGAATATTAGTCATAACATAACCTCCTTATACTGTACTTAGTACTGTTTGATTTTATAGCATATAATTGCAAAGTAATTGAGTAATGATCTATAATCTCACTCAGTAGGGTCACTTTTTAATCTGGTCCCTATTCGGGGATTCCTTCCTCTCATTTCTGCCTCATTATTAAGAACCTAAATCTACAGCCACATTTCTGTAAAGCTGCTTTATAACTATAACTATTGCCGTACTGATAAAACTGAATCGAAGGGCTCTCCCAGAGGCAGATATAATTGCCCGGGCTGCATAAAATCTCCTGTTTATGCATCGATTGATGGCAGACTCTTTGCTTTGTCACCCCTTCGTGTCTGACTATGTGGAGAAAAATGGATTTGTGTAGTTGGGCTGAGACCCTGGGGCTGGTTAAAGGAAAGAATCGCAGAGTGTAAAACATCATGATCTGGTCCTGACAGCGAGCACAGGATTCTGCTGCCTCATAAACCCGACTCTTCCATTTTGGATCCGGTCCGCCCGATCCATTAGAACCTTTTTATTTTCAGTCCTTTTTTCCCCCCTCTGAAACAGTGTGATGTCAGCTGTCAGAGATTCCATGCCGTCTTTGCTTCAGGGCCAGTATCTGCAGTAAACGGCCCTCTTCGGCGAGTCGCTCTGGAAGGAAAGGCCAGATGTGCAGAGATGAGACGATTTCACAGAGCCGCTGGAAGACTGGTTAAGTCGGTCACATCGATGCAGCGCTGCATAGCAGGGCGAATGCATTTTACACACAAGCGAATAACTCGCACGGACAAGCCTGATGCGGTTTCCCACTGATTACTTAAGGGGTGCTCTGGACAAATAACCCTACTGAAAAATGTATTATTTCTCTCCCCGTCTGTCCTCTTCAATACCAGAAGTTGTCAGAGTGGTGAAAGTGAATACAAAATACACTTTTGCTGCATTGCTTTATCGTAGCAGGGCTCAAAGCACCCAGAAACCCAGTATCCAGATGTGTTGGGGGGGGGGACCCCAAATCTAATTTAACTTTAGTCTAAATTTGAAAAGTAAGAAAGAGACTTTTTCTGTCATCGTAGTTATACAATCAAAATTTGTTCGGTAGCTTTCAGACCACCAGCAGTAAACAGAATGTACTGTATTGTAAGAATAAGACTAAAAAAAGATCAAAATATATAAGAATGTATACAATAGCATTTGGACTTCGATCGTGCGGAACAAGCAGGTTTTGTCAGTAAGCTGGAGTTATTGCACAGACTATAATAATTGTATTTCCATCCAGTCCTGGATGTAAAGTGTTCAGTTCATTAGCAGAAGCTTGGGGGGTGTTTTGTCCAGCTTGGGCTATTTTCTTTTTTTTTTTCTTTTTAAACCCGCGAGGTGCGTTTTTAGTTTGTCAATAAAACATGTATTTAGTCTTGATTGATACCAGTCATAAATGTTTTGTGTGAGGTTTTTTGAAGATCACAAATACCAAATGGGGAGCTTGCTTTCCTGCGTTTGTGTATTGACATTGTGTGTATGTGTGTGTGACTCAAATCTGTGTCTCTCAAGCAGAGGCAAAACAATGAAAGCTTTGTTCCTGGCCTCCAAGGCTTCACTTTGTTTGCTGTGCACTTTTGTAAATGTTCAGGAATGTTCGACCACGGCCTGCAGCAGAGGAAGTGAAGGAAGTGGCCTAGCGCTTTATATAAAGCATTAGTTTATCAATAAGTGTGCTCGAGGAGGAGAAATGATTTCTACACACAAATGCCGTCCCCCTTTTGCTGAATCTGGTCTCGCAGTGAGCCAAAGGGATTTTTATAGCTGGTGTTGTGTGTGTGTGTGTATGTGTGAGATTTGAGTTATTCCTCACTACCTCCTGCCTCATTTTGAATAGTGTGCTACCTCGCGTGAAGGCGAGTTAACTTAGCCTGTATGTTTTTACTGCGCAAAGCTCCAACATCATTGCCTTCCATCTGGACGGTGCGATAATGAAATTATGAACTGAATGATAAAAAGCGCAAGCACATGTGCAAGCACAAACACACACATGGGTATTATACCAATGCGACGTGTCCTCACAAGGTAGGAGATAAGATGGAATAAAACAGCGAAGTGAAACCGATTTACTGGTTGATCAGAACGAGTTGTCAGACAACAATCAAAAGAAAAAATGGTGTAACCAAAAAGCAACACTAACCTCGTTTATCTATGGTTGCTTTGGTGAGGTAAGTAAATTCTAGAAAGTCTAACAAACACTAAACACTAAACACTATCCCTGCATTACTCCCTATATGTATACCGCCGCCTGACCCGTTTAACAGCGGTGAATCCTTGTGTAGCGCTCAGAGTAGTACGCCTTTTGAAAGATGTTTGCTGAATAATAATAAATCATTAGAGACACTGTTATTATAATCAACAATCAAGCCATGTGAGGCAGTCTGACACATAGGGCAGTTACAATTACCTCACCAGCACTGATTTTTACTGCAGCATCACCACTTTTATATTCATTTATAGTTACATTTAATATTGTTGAAAGTCTGCAAATTTTCTATTATTGCTTACATTATCATAACTTCCATTTATTATCTTTTATTCTCCTCAGTCCAGCTTATAAAGCTTATAGTTTCAGTTTTGTCTTAGAGTGTACTAATACTGTGGTTCTACTAGGGCTGGTCCGAATACCATTTTTTGAGCTTCGAGTATTCGGTAGTGATCAACATCGAATATTCGAAGCTTCGG
>JAQMYJ010000015.1:20913399-20927446 GCA_030014305.1 Clarias laeviceps | reverse complement strand
TTTGTAGCGTGGAAGGTAAACCCAAACGCGGAGTAACACGAGTAGGCAGGATAACCACGCGATTGTTTTAAGGACTCCCTCGAATGGGGAGCAAGGGATAAACACAATTTAACCCGCGTCCTATTAACACACACTCAATCTGAAAGCCAAGAAAGTGAGTACTCACGAATCGGCGAAAGCGTCCGAAGCGACATGAGCGAACTCAATGACTGAGCGATGTGCCGCGCCATCTTGTCTCCTTTTATGCTTCCTTGTGCATGACACAAGTTTGCCGCAAGGGCTAGTCATTTAAGCGCGAATGAGAACCGAGGATCGATGTCACGGGTTAAAATTTATTTATTTATTTTTTTTAATATTCGAATCTCAAAATGAAAAATCTAATGCCATCCCTCCAAACGAATATTCGAATATTCTGGTCCAGCCCTAGTTTCTACAAAGATTCACCGTAAATGTTTTTCTCTGTTAAATAAAATCACGTAGGGCGTTTTCACATCATTTCAGAGCACACTCCACCCCAAAGTCTGGTTCATTTTTATCAGTGAGAACACAATCGTCCCAGGCTCGGGAACCGTCTCGAGAGCGATATAGCATGCTTGGCACAGATTGAAACGGATACGGAGGCCAATCGTACCAGAGAACGGAAGTAGATCGCTGCTTAGACGCAACATCATTAGTGCCGTCAGTCTCCTCTAAAATCTGTGAGCGCGTAGCCCGCGCCAGTCTCATCCTCTGACCTACACAGCTAATAAAGCAGGAAGCCACACAAGCGTTGGTCTTAACATTTTTCCCGAAAATATCAGTAACGTTAGTCAATGATTAATAATTGATGTTTTAATAATGAATCATAAAGGCTGTTTGTTGGAACCTGCCTACTTACCTCAGTTATCACAAGCTAGCCAGATTTTTATTAACAGCTAAAATGCTAAGGTGGCTAACGTTAATTTATATGTTAACATTACTTTGTATTTGATTAAAATCAGTCATCCGTACCCGACACATCGTCGCCCCATGTCAACTCCTACGTTTCTTGTGGTTAAACTACAGCGATTCCAGTTAGCTGGGTAGCTAAAGTAATGCATTACAGACAGCTAGCGATTTGACGCCTGCAACGCAGCTGACACTCAAATAATGCATAATTTTATGGCTTAATGGAGTTTTTTTTTTTTTTTTTTTTTTTTTTTGCAACAAGCTGCAAACATGTTTAAATCTTTTGTAAAGGTGGACATTTTAACATTGGGCTTTATGGGGATTGATACTTTTGGACACATTTGGTGGTCACCTAGTGGTCATTAGAGGAACTGCATGTTTTGGGACTAACCCTAGGTCTTTGTTCAGAACTGGAGGCAGAGTTAAGCAGCAAACCTTTATACGAGATCATTTTTGATCATTATGAATATGGAAAATAAATTTTTAGCTTGTATATGTTCACTGGAAACCCATCTGAATGTCTAAAAATGACTAAAAAACAGGTAACGGGTTCCCGTTAAATAAAAGTGGCAGCATGGTTAGGACATATACTAATTGCTTTTTTTTGTATAATGATATGACTATAGAGCCTGACTCCATGACATTTAGCAACTAGCTTAAATAATTCAAGAGATTTTTAGATTTTTGTCAACAGCTCATTCTTTTTTCCCCGTTTCTGTTTATATCCACTTCTCTTCTTTCGTTTAGAGCATTGTTGGTCTGCTCCTGTCCCTGGGGTTCGCTGCGCTCAACTGTTCTCTCTATAATTTCTCTGCCTTAACAGATCCTGTAGGTAATTCGAACAATAAAAAGAGCTTGTAAAGGCAGAAGCGGTTGTATTAAGAGCAGCCGATGCGTGTACTCACGGAGCATCTCGTTTTATTAGCTCGTGTTTAATGTAGTGCACAAGCCACGCTTGAGGTCTGTTTGTGTGTAATGATCTAAACCCAAGCAAAGGAACAGGAAACTGCACCGTCATTTGGGTGAAAAGTGGAGGAACGAGTATGCGGCTTGTATGATTAAGCGCTAGCCTTGACGTGACTCGAGACAAACCCCGGCATGTTGCAGGAATGATTTCATTACTTCATGTTATACCATGGAACAGTTGAGGAATTTTCAGCTCTAAGACTAATTTAAGCCTCAAATCATACATTTAATGTTTATGTGCTCGTTATAAAACAAAGCTAAGATGCATTCCCTGATGGTTGTCTCTTAAAAAAAGTTAATTAGATTTTACCCATATTGTGACCTCATATACCAAGAGGCAAGACCCCCCCCCCCTTTTCATCCCGGCTCAATGCTGAGCTCCGGCCAGTTCTGCTCAACTGCAATTATTAATAGGGAGCTACAGTAAACAAGGTCAGGCTAGTGGGTGGTGATTTAAAAGGCACTAGGTTGGACGTTAGCAGTTAGCGGGCCCCATCCTTTTGCTCTTAGATGTGTTTTAACTTTTATATTATTAAACATTGATGATGTCATTATGAATTAACAATCTGTCTGGAAAGTATCCAGCCTGTAATATGAAAACCGAGACATTTATTGAAGAAGACGTTGAAATGTTGTACATAGTGACGCCTCATTCTCCTTCCAAGCTCCTGTGTCAAAATCTCAGACACAGCTGTTTTTGAAATCCCCAGATTAGCTTCTAGTTTTTGCACCATCAGTTGCTTATCTTTATCAATTGCAGCCCAGACACAGTTAACATGCCTCTAGAACGTGGATCATTTTCAACAGATTCTCGACCATCTTTGATAATCGTTTATGCTCGGGCAGCATGGTTCTTGCTAAAATGTGAATCACAAATTTTCTCCAAGGAAATTGAGGTCATGATTCTCGCCCACGATTCTCGTTATTTTCATTCAGAAATGAGATCACGTATGTATTGTATGAATCGAGATTGTGATTTTATTTGAATAATCGTGCAGCCCTAGGTTCTGCCACAGTTTTATTTGCCCTGCCCTCATTGCATCGTCCCACAAAGCCTTCCGAATCATCTGAATAGTTTCCATGTAACACTATTCCATGTAATTATTATTACATCATGTATTCTATGCAGATTCCTTGCGCTACTCACTCCGTTATTTGAAGGTGACAGGCACACGGTACACATGCTCACACAATGTCATCTAGCAGCTCTCTAACTAGTACAGTGAGGTTGCCATTGCTCACCCATGCGCGTTCTAGTCCACTCTCTCTCCAGGTCACATCCATGTCGCGCAAACCATATTATATTAACAATTGCTGGATTTATTGATTTTATTTTATTTTTTTTTCAGATGGACCTTGTACTCTATACCCACACCGTCTACATTTTCTCCTTAACATGACAAGTGGCGTTTTTTTTTTTTTTATCCTCTGGAGAACAAAAACACTGGTGAGGGAACAATTGTGTATAGCGTCATAACGAGCGGTAACTGGTTTGTTAAATGGATAAATGAGTAAAAATGGATAAAAAAGTACAGCGCATCATTGTTTAACTAATAAAAATGTAACAATTGGAAAATTGCTGCTGTACGTAAGTTATAAAGTGGTGTTATAGATAACAAATCAGCTTAATGGTGGCACCGGAGGGACGATAGTTTTCCTGTAACGGCACTAATAGGAGCTTTTAGTCACAAACAAAACAGTCTTAATCTGTAAAAGCTAAACAGATACTTAGATCGAAACATTACTCAGAATTCTTTTTCCAGTTCTTTTTCTTTTTACACAAAAGGCCAGTGAGGGCGCTTACACGCACACGCGCACACACACACGCACAGCACAGCACAGCACAGCACAGCACAGCACAGCACAGCCACAGGGAACATTTAAGCCAGGGGTTTCAAACGGGATCCAGAAACAGCCGTGTGGGTGCAGTTCGACACCCCTGGTTCAACGGAAGAACCTCCTCTTACAACTAACCTTCTCTGCTTCCTTGAACCTGGACACATGGCAGAGTTGTATTGACTCCCGTGTAGTGAGGTTACACAACAACAGTACACAACTGTCTTTATGAAGACACCTCTTTTCACCTCGGTTGGCTTACCAGGTCTGTCCTTCCTCTTCCTCAACAACAACCCCCCTCTCCACCCCCCTGGTGATGTTGTTTTTTTTCAGCAGTATTACTCTTCCATTAAGGGCCTTTCAAAGCACACCCACCTCAGCAAACACTACTTAATTAAATGCATCACTTCCCTGGCAGTCACGCCGCTCACAAGCTCCTCCGTCGTTCCAAAGTCTTGATTTATGCCGAGCCTCAAGGACAACCTGTTTCTGAAGCACTGCAGAACAACTATGCTGGTGTGTGCCGATGGATGCGGCTGCATGTTATGGAGCAGCGCTGTGCCAAAAATTTTTCCTCATTCATACATCAGTTATCAGTGTGCTGTTTGTATCAAGTGTGCGTGAAAGATTTACTCTGAAATAACCCTGGCTTTCTCGATATTGTAATTTCTAATATTTTTATATCAGTATTGGCACATACAATTACTTATCTACATCAGACATTAATTTAAGCTGCTTTTAAGTTTTACATTGGCATTTAACGGTGTGTTCACACTCGACATGTTTGGTTTGATTAAAACGAACTCTGGTGCTGGTGGTTATTATTTTGTTATTATCATGTTGTGATTGTAATGTTATGTAATTATGTAATAACATTAGATTTTATAAACTCTCTTTATAAAAAGGTTTCAGCTGGATAAAAATACCACCATATATAATCCACAGGCCTTCTGGTGTGTCTTGTGGTCCAGTGTTGAAAATGTCAGTGTGAACGCTAAGTGAATCATTTTAGCTTTGGTCCGGACCAAGAGAAATACAAACTACATGTGTGAACAGACCCATAACGTCACAAAGTGCCACATCAGACTGCTTCGCTGATGAGGAAAAACAAAATCTGTGCATGTTTTTAAACTTGATTTGTTGATTAGTGGTGAAACCGTGAACAGTAATCCTCTCTAGTTAAAACAGATGGTTCATTAAAAGTCGTGCTTGTCCTCCCTGCTGGCTGGGCGTCTCCTCGGCCGGGGGAACACGAACAGGCCAAGGCGTAGAAGGTCTTGTAAACATCACCCTCCTGTACAAGAGGTCACGACCGCTTATGTTCCGGCAGTGTATCAGCTTCATTTCCCTTTGTGACATGGTCAGGCAGCAGAGGTCAGGGTAATTTTGCATTTCGAGACTTTTTTTTTTTTATATTAGTTTTTTTTTTATATTTATAATACACCTGAAAGTACAGTATTTCCCAGACAGTTCATCATTGCATTAGGAATTACAGAGCTTAAAATAAAGCCATACAAGTTCACAATCCCTCTATAAAAGCTGTAATTGGAGTGTTCAGGATTCTTCAACATTATGATTTTTCTAGCGTATTATTAGCCTAACATTTGCCTTAAAGAAAATTTAATCCAGACTATAAAAAAAATTCCTTGCTTTTTTTTTTTTTTTTTCTTTCTCCATTTTCCAGTTTTGTAGTTTTTGTACTTTTTTTCAATTTCCTCCCCTCCGCCTGCTTTTTGCTCTGTTGTAAAAGGTCTGGGGTTGAAAGTAACTCATTAACATAGACACTGAATCTTCATGTTTGGAGAAGGAGTGAAACAAGCGAGTTTGAGGAATAAAAAAAAAACTTTATCTGAGAGATATTTGAACTAGTAAAATATGGGACCTTTAAAGAATTCACTCTTTTTGCATGATATGCTAATCCTCTCGAAAGCATAAAAATTGTGCATTACAGTGTAACAGAATTAAACATGGCTAAATAAAAATTATCTCTCTGGCTAAATGTTGAACAGCATGCAAGGTTGCCAGGTCTTTACAAAATTCTGTCCAACTACCTCTGAAAAAATCAGCACAAGACAATCTGGGGAAAAAAAAAAGTTGGCGAATTGGAAACAGTTTTCTGTTTCTTTTTCCAAGTCATCACACGGTAAGAAATTTCATCAGGTGCAGGGTGACAAGTCCTTGTCAAACCCCTCAGGCAAGACACCACTGGGTTGCTATCACTAACAGGAACACTACCGCAAATGAAGCGACTAAGTGCTGCGAAATGGACAGTGTTTTTTTTCCTGGCGTCAGCGACGAGGTGCTTGACAGGTCCACCAGTTTTCCAGATTGGAAGATGAGTTGCGATGCAAGTGCAAACACACCTGAAGATTTTTTTTTTTCCTCCAGCAGTGCACAAACAACAACAAATGCATTACCCCTGCTGCTTCGCTTGCTGCACTCTGCGGTCGCTTCATCTCCCGCCGGACCTGAATGCCCACATATTTACACTCTGCTTGTCATCATAGTCATCATCATCAGCTGCTGCTTTCCTGTGTGTCAGAAACGAGCAGCTTGGAAAAAGAAGTGGAAAAATAACGTTCACTCTTTCACAGTACAGCAGTTCCAGATGTGTTCCATAGTGGTATATAAAGGGCTGCAAAATACATCCAGAACGCATATTTATACAGTATATTTTAAGGTGTTGTAAACCACTGCATAACCTGTTGCCATGCAATGCAAAAAGATCAGTCAGTAGAGTAAAAAAAAAAAAAACTTTGGTGTTTTACCCTTTCTCAGTATTTTATTAGCAGCCATCTATTAGGGGAGTGAAGTAAGATCTGCCAAGTGAGCCACAAATACAGGACAAGAAGCCTAGGAATCATATCCCGCATTCCAGCATGTCACCACAACCGGTCACGGCTTGTAAAAATGTCAGTTTTTATTGTCAGTAGATCAGTTCTTATCAAAATACTCAGGAAATATGCCAGGGTCTGGTAAAGATAGTGTCCTGAAGTAAATAGGCCACCTCCTAGAGAGGATAATGTTTCACCCTTTACGCTTGTTCCCTCTTAAACCAACCTATTTAAATGTTAAGAAAAAGGAGAGCCAGGAAACTTCATCTTCTTATTGTTATTCATTACCTCCAGGGGAAGCGAACGTGCAGAAAGAATTTATTTCTTCCGACAAAAGAGAAACGATCGGATCAAGTGTTTACATGGACAGTATTTTACTTATTGAATGGATTTTTTGAAAGGTTTACACGACACCGAACTCAATCCGATTAAAAATTAATTCCAGTCTGACTGGATTGTGTCGGACTGTTCCAGTTGAGGCGTTTACGCTTGGAGTCTGGTCAAAAAAATTATCCTCAACTTTCATGCTATATTGCACTCCTCCAAATGTGCAACTTGTTGATATTGGTGTTGGCCCATGATGCTTATTGTTTTGTCCAGAATGAAAAATGAGTTAAAGTAAAACAACTATACGGACAAAAGTGTGCAGAAACCTGAGCAGCTTCCAACTGTGGTTCTTTTTCAAACTTGTTGGAAGTATGCGCTTCTGTATAGACTATCGGTGCATGCTGAAGCATTAGAGCTTCACTGCAACTGAAAGACCTAAATGTTTTCCAACATAGACATGCACAGTGAGATGGGCTGTGAAGACTTTTTTTTTTTATTGGGGAAGAAATGGTGAAGTTGCCTGCAGTGAATTCTGACTTCAGCTCCATTGTACAACTTTTGGGATAAAGTTGTACAGTTGAAACCCCAGGCTTTCTGTAACGACTAGTACTGTCATGGCTGCGGGAAATCCATGAGTGGAGGTTAGAATAAGAGCACGATCTGGCGATGATATGGTGTTTACAAACTATTGGCTATGTGGTGTTTATTTACTGAAATAGTAATGTGTGAGTGCGTGTAATCTGCTACATCCAATCACAATCCAGTGGTCCCTTGTGTCCTGTCACCAGCCTCTGTATAGACGCATGCTCCTGATCATTATTCAGACTCCTGCCGAAGAGCGAACAGGGCCAGGATAAAGAAGGTGCAGTGATGCGTATACTTCTGAGGTTTCCTGCAGTTGAATACCATCTTGACAATAATTAGTTCTAGACGCTCGTACTGCCAGTGTTCCAAATCCTCAAGAGTGCACGGCAAGCTAATTAGATTGGATGAATTAATGAATAACTTGGGGGTTTCTTTGGTGCAGTGGTTAACTGGTGTGAAAGTATATGCCAAGCACCAGTATATCTGCTTGGACAGGCTGATAATGACCTTGGCTAGTCCCAATAAACACCATCCCCCTACCGATAAAATGTTAAAGAGGGTCTGATTTGTGTCGTCTCGAAGCTTGAAGTCTGGATATGCCATCTCACACAATCGATATTTGTTTCAAAATTTGGGCAGGAGGCCCATGCAAATATTCATCATGGCTAATTAGGATTCCATCCACTCTCAGATTAAAGTCAGCATAAAGTTTGCCCTTCAGCATCCTGCCACCAAGGGCATTTCGCCAACAATTAATTAGACAGGCAGGTCTACATAGAAGGGCTTGTTTTTAAGCTCCAAACTTTGCCCCGAACTGACCCGAGGAGTAATTCTTGGGCCTTTATTTAAGCCTAATTCCTAGGCTCTATGATTCACTTGCTTTTGGACTGCAAAATCTTATAAAGCCTGTTCTAGACGCTCGTAGAATCTTCTAGAAGCCCATTGCATGTCAACACTTCATTACACTACAACACAGGTCCATTAGCTTTCTTGTTTGTGTGTAATCAGGGATTCAGACAGTTTATTGTTGATGCTTTGGGACTTTACAAGTGAAGGTGAGGTGGTAAGAAAAGTGTCCCTCTGGTCTAGTAACAGGTGGGCCAATTGTTATGCACATAACAGTCTTCATCAATCATAGGACTGTTAAAAAGCAAAGCAAAGCACGGTCAGCATTAAATAAACAGAGCCAAAAGCGCAAAACGAAGCATTCTGCCATGTTCCCTTGTGTCCTCTTGGCAATAATTCAGCGAAATAAAGCAACAAGATATAAATACACAAAAAGACTCCTAAACATACAAGTAGTCTGTGCGTCTGGTAAAGCATGAGCGTTATAGTGCCAGTACCACTCAGTGACGGTGGCATCTCAAGAGAGTGCTCTTGGCATCCTCCTGGCTGTAGGTCAGATGAAACAAATGTTTGGAATGAAGCGTCATACTGCGTTTGCTTCAACACGGCTCATGTTCTCAATAATCGGTGCTGCTTAAGCTCAGGAAGGGCCAGCGATCTCCATTCTGGTCTGTATTCAAGAAACCAACATGGCATCAAACATGGTTTTAAAGTCCTGAGTAGCTGTCTTAAAAGTCTGTCTTCCATTTTTAGTTATCAAGGTGCTGGGCTGGCAGTCAGACAAGCCATTTTCTCATAGCTGGGGTCATTGTGCTCTCAAAGGCTCAGTCCTTAAGTGTGTGTACTTACGAAGAAGAAAGCAAAAACTGGCCCTCAAGCAGAATTGGACTGATGGAGATTTAGTGGACAGGGTAGTGTTTGGTGGGGGGGGAAACATTCAAGCTGACAGCATGGGAAGGATTAGAGTAGATGGTCATGTGGATTTTCACTAATTACTGCACTGCATTACAGGATTTGATAAGGATATCCGGATGCCCCTAATGAGGAATGGTGTTAAAGGGATCTGATAAGGGATGATGCCTGATTTGAGGTTTGTTTCTTTAGATTATCAGCGTTGATCTGATGATAAAGCTATTGACACAAATACATACGCAATGATGGACGGATGGATGAACCATAAATCTGTTCACTGCACCACCGGACAAGTAAAAGCTCAGATGTGCTGTCCTAGGTCACACGTTTTGCCTGTTTGAAAGCTGAATAAGCAAGGAAGTGACAGCTGATGATCTATTTTAATGCATTCATAAAGACAAGCAGGTATATCTGGTCAACTTCATTATCACTTACTGAGAGCTTCTGAGGTAATCACGAAAAGACGTGAATCACAGGTGGACTGTCGGGTCGATTGGATTCTAGGGCACGGCGATTTTCAATTCGATTCAGTAGCTCCAACGTTTACTGTCCGATTTGTGTCAAGCTCCTATATTTCTTGCAGGTTTTCTTACAAGTATTGACATTTATATTTCTGATAATCAAGGAAATGCCTTGTAACTTGTTCTGTTGTTTGTTTCAGTATCATCTTTTGTACAAATCGATACAGTCTTTTTCTTTCTCCTGCCAATCTGCAGGCTCCGCATACAGTAGAAGGACGTATTTGCGTGTACGTGGTGATGCGTTCATGTCGCCTCCGCTGCGGTTTTGTCTGCGTTTTCCGCAAAGCCACGTGTTCCTCTTTCTGGAAATTTGATATGCATGCAAATTAAGCAGACTGGTAAATGATAGTGTGTGTAATGCAGTGCGTGGTGGGATGCATGAAAAAATATATCGCAGCCTGTAGTTACAGCATGGAGATGTGTCGCAATATAGTTTAAACTTGTACAAAGTAAATGTACGAATGAAGGAGTATAAAATTTGGACAAATCTGTTTCTGGTTCTGGGAGCTGAGTCTCTGTTCAAATGAGTGTAGAGCCATGTGATTCTCTATTATTTCAGATGACTGATTTTAGGAGGAGAATCATCAGCTGTAGCTCTGATGTAATCCCCTAAAGCTTGGGCAAGGCAAAGCACATAGCCTGTGATTACCTCAAGGTTAAAAAAAAAAAAAAAACTACTTCTGTCATATGACATTAGCAGCTAATGTGCTCTGAGGGCCAAATGAGGTGATGCCGAATACTGGCAAGGGTTTTTCGCCACACATACGGATCTGGCTGATGGCGAGAGGCAATTAGGAGATGGTTCCTGATAACCAGCCCAGCTTTGTGAGGTGTGAAATGGGTCTCTTAGCCAGACTCTGGAGCAGAACCAGCACACCGCTGACTGAGAGGAAACCTCTGTGCTGTAACCTCTGTCAGTTCTCTCCAATATCTGAACTTCTCCACTATTGGCCCTTATGGTGGAACTCCGTATCAGACTACTCTCTGTGTAACACACCGACATCCTGGACTGTCTTGAAGACGTTTGCCGCAAAATGGGAAATCTGTTATTCATTCCCCTCTGTTTGATTACTCGGTTATTTCGGTGTCAGCTCACGGACAGCTCCCTGACGCCGTGTCTCTCAGGTAACGCTCGAACAGACCCAAACAGATAGGGACACGCTAGCTGTCAGAGCTGTCACAGAGTTCCCTCCTGCAAACAGAGCGGAGAGGAGAAAATATTAGTTGCGGGGGAAAATGGCTTGTCTGAGGTTCTGCGAAAAAGGAATAAGATCAGCAACGGGGTCAGCACTGTTTACCGCACGCATCAGGATGCAGGCTGCACTCGCACACATACACACACATGATGAGCAAACCGAATTAAGCAAGGAACACACACACACACACACACACACACACACACACACACACACACACACACACACACACACACACACACACAGTGTCTCATTAACGCAGCTCCATTACGTTTCCCTTTTCACTTCATCTCTGCTCTCGCTTAGGTTCGGTTTCCCACTGATTCGTGTAGTTTTGAGCCTGTAGTGCAGCACGGACACCTGGGTGTCCACGTGTGTGTGATGTATGACGGCAGGCAGAGATCTTCGCATGCTCTACGTGCTCTCAGAGCCAGAAATGAACAATGACGTGACCTTCACATAGGCTGAGTGTTTGAGATTTAATGCCACGGGGTTTGCCAGGGGTTTGCCAGTGGCCAATGACAGGCTTGGTAAATCAATCCGAATAAATGCATTTCTAGATCACAAATCAACTGATGATCCTGAACTGAGCATCGTGTACACGAACTTGAAGTTGTTCATGTGAGGAGTGCTGATCGCAGAGACGAGGGGAAAATCGATTCAGTGTCGTATAGCGATTCTTTTTCGCAGCGGATCGTGTTAAATAGGTTCATAATTGTAACAAGATTAATATATCAGGATATTTATACAATCATGATGCTTGCTAAAATCGCAATACAAATCAAACTGGTACTTGGGTATCGTGATATCGTATTATATATCGATTGGTATCGAAGTGACACTCCATGGACTGTTTAACTTACAGTATGTATTTTCATATTCTGTTTTTAAAACTGTGTTTAATATTTTATATTTTTTTCTTTTAATAAATTTTTTCCTATACCTATATTTGTTTTATTTGTATGGCATTCATTGGGGACAGCAAAGACAGAATTTCATTATACAGGTGGGGGACGGACGGACGTTTCTTTACTGTGCATATGATAATAAAACCTGAAACTTGAAATTAGGTCCCGGGAGATTCCCATCCCTGGTTTAATAGTCATAATTCGTGCTTTCTAGAACGGCTACAAGCTATTTAATTGTTTTGACATAACAAAATATCTTATTGGACATAAAGTGAGAGGGAGGATTTGTGACCATGAAGAAAAGTTGCTCAGTATTTCACACTTGCATAATGCCTCCATGAAGCGAAGGAAAAAAAAAAAAAGGCACATGCAAGCATAATCCATGTATATAATGGCTTTATTGATATTAATCATCTAATATTAAAAGCTATTTTCTGCATAAGGACTGCTGCTGTCCACTCTTTCTCCTTCCCTTTTAACGGTTTATTCCTGTCAACTAGCTGTTCAATCGTTCCGTTCGGCTTGAGGTGTATACACGAACGATTTTTATTCTGACCTCCGTCCTCGTCACTTGTTCTCAATGTTCTGAGATTATTACCAACACATCAGGAGGTCGTTATATCCATCAGTAAGTGCTCTTCCACCCACCCAGACTTGGACTGCATGCTGTCCAGTAGTAGAGCAAAGCCCTCGATGAGAACATGCCACATTACCGGTTGTGTTTCTCTCTCTCGTTATAAACAGAACACCGGCCTCGGTTTTAGTCGCAGTGTTTAATTTGATTTCGGTGCCGGGTTGCTGCTGTCTCTCCTTGATGAGCTCGACTGTCCGCAGGGCCTGGTTTGGAAACCAACGCGTCCTCATGCCCTTCCTTGCAAATAATTAGCCCTCACACCACCAGCGACAGCACGGGTAACTGCCTCCGTTAAACGATTTCCGGGTGCCTGCTGCATAAACGTGATCCACCAGAAACACGTGAGAATCTGTTGTGCTATCTGTGTCTCCTCCTGTTACTAAATAGTAATAGTTCTTATAATATAATATTCCCAGAGCTTTAATTTCCCTTCTGTTTAGTTTGTTTCATTGCAGATGTTGAATAAAGATCATTGAACGACTGTTTCTCCAGCGAAGGTCAATCTGAATGCCATCTAAAGTGGACCACTACTTATTATTATTTTTTCTTCTTCCCCCTCTACTATTTATAAAGGATTTGCCTCCATTGAGGCAAGACTCCGCTGCTACACTACAATACCCTCCATGAGACGCGACTAGAGTTTGTAAAGCCTGAGAAGAGTAAAAAATAGCTCTTAAAGTGGCAGCCGCTCTCATTCGATGAGACATAAGCTTTCCCCAAAAAGGAATACTGTTGAGCTGGAGAAAAGACTCAAGGACCAGCCGAAAGACAAATCAGGCTACTTTCATGCATAAACAGTGAAATGCTGTTGATTGTCTTTTTTTTTTTTTTTTTTTTTTACACTTTTCTTCTTTTTTTTGCCGAACTTCTGCTCTGCACTCCAGTGCAGTAGGTGACGATATTGCACCAACCGCCCATGAACTCAAATGGAGATAAGATAGTCGTACAAAATGTGAACATTTCGCAAGCACTTTGCAGAAAATGTAGGCGGCTTGATTTTATTTTTTATTTTTGCAAAAGCTAAACATTTTGTTTTTCTTCTTTTCTGGAAAAACTCGTATGTCAAGACTTCACACAATTTTTAAGTTAAAATTAATTTACGAAGTTACTTGCGGTCCAAGGTTTCACCGTATTTACTCAAGTTGCATGATTCTGATTTTACTCATTTTTACCTACTTGTACTTTTGTTTTTACATAATTTGCGTACTTCAGTTTTTATGTAACTTGCATACTTATGAATTTAATTACTTAACTGGCGTACCTCAGTATTTACGTAACTTTCACAGAAGTATGAAAATTACATAACTTGTATACTTCTGTATTCACTTAATTTATATCCTTACAAACTTCAGCTTTTACTAAATTTACTTAACTTGTGTACTTCTGTATGTACTTACTTACTTTGCATACTTCATTACACTACGTTCCAAATTATTACGCAAATGATATCTTTCTCTGATTTTCATAATTAGTCAATTCAAATGACAGTCAGTATAATTTTCTAGTTATCAACCATTAGTGTATAATTTGAATTTTATTGAACAAACGTCCTATT
>JAQMYJ010000015.1:20886723-20913299 GCA_030014305.1 Clarias laeviceps | reverse complement strand
CCAAAGAGCCCCGAGACACAACACCATCCATGAGTTTAATTTAAAAACTAAACATTTAATGTTTGACACTTACATCCTATTTGCATAATAATTTGGAACGTAGTGTATTTACGTCACTTGCATACTTCTGTATTAATCATATACTTCTGTATTTACGTAATTTGCTATATTTTGTAGTTACTTAATTTAATACTTGTATACTGCTGTTTTTACTTATTTACTTAATTTGCATACTTGTGTATTTACTTGAATATTTCAGTATTTACTTAATTTACATGCTTCTTGTGTACTTCTCTGTTGACTAAACTCTTGTGTATTTACTTAACTTGCGTTACTTGAGAATTCCCTTCCTCTAGTTGAGTTTGCACGTACAAGTTTATTCACTTAAGTAAAGAAAAGACGCATCTGTTTCTTCAATACTTGGAGTAATTCACCCAAAAAAAAAAAAAAAAAAAACTCTTCCCAGTTGTGTTTGACTGATGGCAACTAGTTAGTAACCTAGTAACTCAATGTAAGTATCTATTAGTGATGTAAACTTCATAGCACTTTTTGTACGTCGCTCTAGATAAGAGCATCTGCCAAATGCCCAGATGTAAATGTAAGTAGTTACATTAATGACTACTTGGCATTCTTTAGCTACGTAGCCTGCAGTGAATTTCTCTAGTTTATTATTTAATGGTAAAATCTTATAGTAAACACTTTATGCAAGGCTACATCCAGACACTACTTGAAACATTTACTTGAACCTGTTTACTTGAAACACATATAATGGCACCTTCAGGTCAGTTGCTGAATTCTTTCAATAAGCATTTACAACAGTAAATGGTCTTAAAGGTTCTTACAATACTTTTATACATGCATTACATTTAAAATGAACCCAATGCATTTCCCTCTTGGTGTGCTTTGTTTCTTTCTTTATCTCTTATTCAAGCAGTATTCTTTCTTCTTAGTAGAATTGTCTGGTTTCTACATTTGCCTCATCTGCCATATCATTGTGGTTCTACCAGAAAAGATTTTTTTTTAATTTCATTTTTCAGCCCTGCCCCCATGTAGTGTGAACCCAATTCAAACAAAACAGAGAAATATAAATATGTTTTGCTGCGATTCTTACTTGGCGTTGAAAGAGATCTATAGTTAAGGAAGAAGCCTTAAGCGTTTGTAAGTCATTTGTCTGACTAAAACACCTGTTGTAGATTTATCCTTTAAAGCAGGTTCAGACTTGTGGTAGCCTTCTGTGTTCTGTTGTGAACAGACAGTTAATTGTTTACTTGGTAAAGCTGGGTGAATGTAGTCATAAATTATTTACTGTTGGAAGAAATAATCTGCAATGTCAAGTTAGGATTATTATTATTTTTTTATTACCAACTTTTATTAATACCTACTGACTGATAGGTTTTTTTTTTTCTTCTTCCATAAAAGGAAATCACTAACAAGCTCGACTTTTTCAATGTTTATGAGAGCTTTGCGATTTAATCCATTATGCAAATGAATCGATATTTTTTATATTGTTTCTTGTTTTACAGCGATTGGCATCCAGTAAGATGCTTTACCGCCACTAAACGTCTCACTCTTCCTCATCTTCCCGTCCTTTTTTTAATGATTTTTTTCCCCCCTGCTCTTTTGTTCTTCAATTCAGTTAATTAAACTGCATCTGAATGGACAGTTTTTTTTTTTTTTTTTTTTTTTTTTGTTTCAGGATCAGCTTACACTTTAAAAGTTTCAAAGTTCTTTAAAGTTCAGTTTAGACAAACGCTAAATTGGCCTAAAAGGGATGGATTCCTTAAAATGATACTGCAGCTTTTACAAAAAAAAAAAAACCTCCTTGCATCTAACGCAAATACTCACGTTTTGTAAGACTATTGCTTTTTTTTCTTTTTGGGTTTGAACACAACAGACACTAGACAACATTCCTTTGTTAGACAATTTCAGTCATTTTTAATATTTTAAACCCTGTAAGAAATGTACAGTAGCTGCTTGTGACAAATGAGACATTAAACATTAGTGCTTTTGAATTGAAACGAATTGAGCGAATCACAGCGCTCAAAAAAATTGATCTAAAGTCTACACATGATTTGCAACTGTAACGTTTTTACATCTGCATGAGTTAGTATGTTGTAATCAAATCATAGAAAATGACGGGAGCAGCCGAAGGACTAACATCATCATCATCATCATCCAACACAATGTTTGACTCAAGTTATTGACTGAATTGTTAAATATTAAATTCATTAATCATCTACATTGAAAAAGCTTCTTAGCATTTGTATTATAGCATTTGTACTATATTTTCAGCTGTAAAATATCCTTCACCTAATTATTTGTAAAGTGTTTAATAAAACCAAAGGAAACCGCAAACATGCCAAGAGGATCAATTTAACTTTAATTCATACTTGCAGCAACAGTTGCTTGCTAAAATGTTTTGAAATTCTTGTGCAGAATTGTTGCCACATTAGCACAAATTTATGATCTTGTTCAGATCTGATGGCACCTAGAAGAGTCAAAGCCAGTAAGCCCTTAGAGACCAAAAAAGCTCGACTGTGCCTTGTTCTTGAAAATGGTGTTGATGAGGCGCCCATCCCCGTCACGGCCACTAGTGTGGTTTCACAGAGTGCTACGCTCAACAGCTGGTCGAATCATTCCTCCACGCGGTGCAGCCGAGCCCCATCACACCACCACATCCCTGAACGCTCCCTGATAGGTCCATTTCCCCCCTTCGAGACTATGGTGCGAACAAGCAAACAGCACGCTAGCAGTCCCAGTCAGGGGCAGAGCATGTTGAGCCCAGCTTCTGATCGGCCTGCTTCTGCATGCTCCCTGCTGAGCTGAAGGACACGTGGAGGATGAATCGTTCGTCTGCCTGGAGCTCTCAACACACTCTCGTCTCCTGCTCTGCTGTTGTCGTTCCACTCTTGTTATCAAGTTTTGGCTCCAGTACGTGCATCCGATCAGCACGTACTGTATGTGTAATCGCGGTAGTTAGTGTTTTGATATGCTTGAACGGCTCCTAAGAATGTGACGTGAGACTCATGAGAATGAAGCTTTAAAAACAAGTTCTCTCCAGAGAAGCGGAGGTACCACACGGCGCCGGTGTATAGGCACAAAGCCAAGCTGTTCAGGGTGGTTAGTTTAAATTACCACTTATAGAGGAAGTAGTCATTGAGAGACTGGACTAGCAAGACCTCACACACGCACACACACACAATAACACCTGCACGAATGCATTCAGGTTTATTATTTTCACTCCTCTGGATCCTTTTTCTTCCCTCCATCTCTGTCATGCATGCAGTCGTATTGTTGTGCCAGGTCTCTGCAAGTCCTCGAATGAAAACAATCCTAAGAGGGCATTGAGATGTTAATCTGAGAGTGCTGACAGCTTTACACTCCAGGACAGGTTAGGAAAAGGTGTTAAACTGTGCAGTCGGACTGCAGGAATAGGTGTGTTTTTTCACATTTTTTAATTTTAATTTTTTTCCCCCAAAGAACATAGGGAAGGGAATCACCAGGGTACCTGTGATTTGTACTGAGATTCTGTTAATGTAACTATTTTATAAATATCCAGACCACACAGCTGCCTGCCAAAGTGTGGATAGTTTAGAGTGCACCACCTGTAGGATTATAGAGGAACTGCAACATTTTACCACCACAATTACCGTGAAACCTCGGATTGCGAGTAACGCAGTTTGCGAGTGCTCCGCAAGACGAGCAAAGATTTTTAATAAAATTTTGACTTGGAAAACTAACAAGTCTTGGTTTACGAGTACCGAGTATCATGTATCACGCATGCGCTTCTTGTTTTGACGCTGAGCGTCACGTGATCACAACTGAGCCAATGTTTTTTCTCTCTCTTGCGCTGCAGAATTGTGGGTAATTGTCTCCCCTGCTGGGTCTTAGTGCGCGTCTCTCACTGGTATAATCAACATCTGTGCACGCGTGTACTGTTTACTATAACATTTTGTTTACATATAACATTTATTTTGTGTCTGTATGCGTGTGTGTACAGCGCGCGTGATGAATAAAGCAAAAGCAAGTCTCATTAGAGAGGTTAAAAATCTATTTTTTCTCTCTCTGCTCAAGGCTGCTCTTTGTGTCTGTGTGCGCGCGTCATTGGACACCGTGACACACACACACACACACACACACACACACACACAGACCACTCTTACTTTCGCCTTCACAGACACACACACACTTTTTCTCTGCTCTACACAGAAACACTGCTTTGTCCCCAGTTTCCATTATTTTTTATGGGAAAAATCGATTTGGTTTACAAGTGTTAAGGAATACGAGCCTGCTTCCGGACCGAATTATGGTCGTAATCCAAGGTTCCACTATAAATGTAAAAAAGAATTTTAAAAATCGATTTTGGTTGAGTGTGGTGAACCGAATTAATTTCTTTTTTTTTTCTCGATCTCTAATAAACAAGCGATTAAATATGCTATATTTAAAAGTGCTGCTGTAGAACATTAATCAACAAAATGATTCTGACCAAAAAAAGATGGTCAGATCTGTTTAAGTCTGACTTGTTTTTTTTTTTTTTCATTTTGCTTTGTTTGCGAGACGTCTCTCCCCGTCGAGAGAGAAAGCATTGCGATTTGAAATCATGTTGCCATAAGCGTTCTGTTTCAGCCAGACGAGTGATGAATGCAGTTCAGAGAATGGTGTTGACTCATTTCATGGGGCCTTTACGGAAAGTCTTAACACAGCCTGCTCTTTGTGGATGATGATGAAGATGATGATGATGATGACGACGACGACGACGTGGTACACTCAGAACCACAATGCTGTCGCGTGCTGCCTCTCAGAAGCGCGTCCGCTACTGCGTGACGAATAGAGATGTACTCAGTCTGTCAGCGTAGCAGGTGGCCTTTCCTCTATTCTCCTGCTCTCTTTTTTCCATTCTAGTGATACGATGCGCACTGCTGCTGGGTAATGTGGATTTCTTTTCCCCTTCTTTTCTTTTCCTTTTTTCCATTTTCATCTGTAAAGGTCTTTGTGAGCCAAGACCAATGATTATTAAGGGAAAAGAAAGCAAAGGAATCGATCAGAGGTGGATGTTGAAAGGGCTGGCACTTTGCTGTTTGTTTCCCTTTAAGATTGCATTTTAATATTATTGCTTTTTTCGACATAAGAGATGATTCCAAGTGTGTCTTGGACCAAGTCTAGAACAGATGGCATGAGACGTGAAGGTGCTCGCAGTGCCTGATTACATGAAGAAGATTCTGTTTATGTTTTACGTATGCGGAAGAGGGCGGATAGCGCTTCAGACAGATTTCATTCCAACACTGCTAGATATAAAGCGGCGAAAATCTTTGCTTTTTAGAGTGTTTCTTAGCTTGCTGACTTGATATTTTTGGCAACCCAGAGTCTACTGTTCCCTTTCTTCCTATGCTAATGTGACCTATTTTTTCATTCATTTATTTATTTCATTATTTCTCCGTGTCTAAAAGACGACATGATGAATATAAAAATATGCTTTCCATTCAGGTGCTGTGCTTCATTCTCCAACAACCTCAACCTTTGAAACCTCAAAGTAACCAAGTTGTATATTTTTACTGAATTAAACATTGATGAAGAAGATAACTAGATTTCCTCTCTTATCATGAATCAGTAAAAGGCTTTGTTTGGTTTTGGGGAAGAAAAACAGAAATTGCAAATGTAATTGGGAAAGTCTGACTTGCCTGCTTGTGATAAGTTTTACTACAAGGGATGATTTGTCAACTTGGTCCCTGGAGATTCTTGTCCACGCCGTGGATGGATAAAGCTTTGAGTGGCTGCAGCTCAACTGGAAAACTGAGAAACATTATTTTTGGCCGGTTCTATTTTTAAGCGAAGCAGGCAGTAGAAAAAAATGGAGGCATGTGAAATAATGCTCAGTAGAGCGTACCTGCTGTCTTTTGATTGATGACACCAGAAAAACACAGTAAGCAGTATGTAACTAGTGGACGCATCGGTCCTGTATGGGGCCTGCACTGCTTTTTATTTATTTATTTATTTATTAAAACCAATATTGTGGAGGTTTACTCAAAACAAATCTGTCACTGGACTGGAAAATTGTTGTCTTCCATACCTCTCTGGTGTTGTTGTATGTAATTATTGATTATCTGATTTCATATAACTATTTTTATGGGCTTCAACGATCAGGAAGATTACATTAATCAGTTATAACACTAAAACCTCTGATAGGTGATGAAGCAGGAAAAACGGGCAAATGTTTAGATCTGAGCTACTCTGAAGAGGGCCAAGTTGTGACTGGGCCAAAACAACCCCAAAACAACAGATCTTTTTGGATGTTCCTGCTTCAGGACCTACCAAAAAGTGAAGGCCAAAGAAGGACAACCGGTGAGCCGGTGACAGGGTAATGGACGGCCAAGACTCATTGATGCGTGTGGGGAGCAAAGGGTTGGACCATCTGGTTTGATCCCACAGAAGAGTGACCGGACCACAGGGTAAAATTTGATGCTCAATATGACAAAAGGGTGTCGGGACACACAGTGTGTATCAGCTGACTTGTGTCCTCCACCAAAACCCCCAAGCAATGGAGCAATGGAAGAAGGTTGCCTGGTCTGATGCCTTTTACACCACTTTGTGAAGAAACCAAGCTTGTGCGGACAATATCTTAGCAACATCTTGTGGGTCTTTGCATTCATGTGGATGTTACATGCATGCATGACTTTTTTTATTTTTTTAGTCTGATGTCCATGCGTATTTCATGAAGACTCAGGCCTGATCTATACAGCGTTCAGTTAACCACTCACCGTGCTAATCGATGATGTAGAAGATGTTTCTCTGATGAATTAAACTTTATTGTCAGGTACGATGCTTTAATTTTCCTTCTTCCTCCCCCTCTTTCTGGGTGTCTGATGTAATTTATTTTACTCTACCAGAAGTCCAACTGCTCTATTTTCCCCAATTACCCAGCAGCCCTTAGGGTTGTCCGAACGAGTTTACCTCACCGAGCTGCTCCCGAAACAGTGTTGGCGAACACACACCCTCCGCTAAACGCCATCTGATATCGGCAAAACCGGGAGAGCGCAGCCAGAGCACAGCAAGCATTTTTTTTTAAACCGCCAGCAGATGGTTTTAAACACACATACGTAATTGCGGCTAATCAGAAGGACCACCTGCGCGGTGATTGGCATTAAAACGGCATTAATTGGAAATCGCAGGTTACGACAGTGCAGTATGGGTTTTTCTCAGCAGCCGCCATGTGCACTTGTATTGACTAGAGCGCGGCGATGCCAAAATATTAAATGAAGACTGAACGTTCTTTAAAAGAGGGACTGATTTAGTATGTGATGTGACTACTGAACCCCTTAGTGACAAACAAGACGATTATACTAGTCTCCGTTCAGACTTGATAAATCCGTAATGTCAAAAGTATTTGGTGCTACACGATTTTCTCAATTAGTAATAAAGTACTTCAGGGTGGTACAGTAGTGTTAAGGGGAAAATACCGATGGCGTGAATCTGCCCTTGAATACGCACTAATGCAAGGTTCCATCCTCATGAGACGCCGAGCGTCCGAGGTGAATGCAGGTTGACATAAAAGACGTCTTTCATGGTTTCTTTCTCTCTTGCTTCGTCTCTCCGGCTCCCCTCAGGGTTCCAGCGTGCCCCGGCTTCGACGTCTAATCCTATTTGGGGAAATGTTTTCAGGGGAAGAGTGGTTTATCGCTTCGTAAAGCGATGCAAACGCAGATGAATTTAGCTCACGTTTAATTAAATGTATCCTCGTCTTACAGACAACTTGCTTTCTTTCTTTCTTTCTTTCTTTCTTTCTTTTTTCCCCCCCTCTTGGATATTTGGTTCAGTAAGTAGGAGTAATGTCGGTGTAATTAAGCCTAATGGATTCTCCTCACCTGGGGATTAGGGCTTTTCATCTCTCTCAGAGAGATCCTGTAGAGGAAAAAAAAAAAAAAGTCACAGTCACACTACCGTGGTCTTTTACCGAACTATATATTATTGTATATTGTTTAGAACACTGAAGGAGATTTTTAGTGTTTATTTTTTTTTTTTCAACGGCTGTGCTAATCCAGTCAACGTTAAACCCTGAGCTCTTGGATGTGGTGCGGTGAAGCGTGCATTAAAGATGACCCGGGATACAAAAGACACGCAGAATTTATCAGTCAGAATACGTTCGAGTAACAATGCCAGGGTCAATTGCTTTTTCACACAGATTTGGTAACCTTCCACTCCAGCGAGTCTCATTGTCCGTGTGCGTGTCTGTAGGCGTTTTATTTTAGACGCGTAGCTTTCATAACATTAGCCGGAGCGTTAAGCACGCAGCGTCAGCTCTCCAGCTTCTTCAAAAGAATGCCTCTGCAGAGTGCAGCCCGCCAGCCGTGGTTTCTGTTTTGCTCTGCCAGTCAGATGGACTCTTTGTTCAGGACAGATAGGGCACCGAGGACAGAGGTTGCTTTGTACAGGAAGGAGTTAGGCTTACTCTAGTGCAGGCCGAGAGACGAGAAGTCCGCATGGCCTTTTAGCAGGGCCAGACACACACACACACACACACAGTGCCTTTTCCCTGAGAAAACCTTTACTCACAGTTTATGTGCACACGTCTTGGCTCAGCAGCAGCCCTCTCATTTTTTCCCTGAGTCATGTGAGTAGTATTAGAGGAAAAGGGCAGAGTAATCTCTGGCTTAGAATTGAGATCGAGCTCCCGCAGCTCTGGTAATTACTAAGGCATCCCTTTGGCTCGGACATTATTTATCTAAAAATGGACTGTAAGTGTGGCGCGCGTTAACAAGCACGAAACGCAGCAACAGAAATCTGAAGGAAGTAAAACAAACCAAAAAAACTAAAACATAACAGATAAATTAGAAAACATGGAAGTGAAGCCAAATACCTGGTGATTACAGATGAGTGATGTTTATTTGTTGCTGAATTTATTCACACTCTTTAAATGATTTTATTATTTACAAACATAAAATGGTTTAAAGAAAGCTACTCGCTTTGTACCACAGATGACGTATACAATGAACAACACAAAGTTTCAATGTTTATTAAATACTTGTAGTTTTTAACTAGAGCTGTAAATCATGGGTAGTTTGAATTGATTTAATTTGATTCTGTATCACTAAAGTTTAGTGTCTAATTTGTCCCAAGCAGCTAAACCTATTACAGGTTTTAAAGTACTAAAAATGCCTCAAAGTATCAAAAAGTAAAATAAGTGCTTTAAAATGTTTGTTCTTGTAAAATGATTAGCTTTTATTAACGTGCTGATCATCTGCTCCACACTCCGCTCCAGTCCAGTAGGTGGTGGTAGTGCACAAACAGCTCATAAACGCAAACAAAATAAAAAATTCTCGTAAACACAGAAGATGAAAAGGGTTTGCATTTGTCGCTGCAACGGTAGATTTTTTTATTTATTCATTCATTTATTTTAAGGAATTCAATTTTAAACAAACCAAAGCTCAGTTGAATTGTGCAGCTCAATTTTTAACCCTTTTTTTTTTCTTCTTCTTTTTATCACTAACACATCAAACCGGAAAACGCAAGACTAAAAACACATCAACGCTAACTCGAAATGGAGAAAGGATGGCCCGTGTACGTATATTGAGCATCTAGGAAACTGCACATGTATGTGTCTAGCCAAGTGAAACCCTTTAATTCCTTTTATGATCTGAATAGTAAATAGTAAGCAAGTAAATAGTAAGCAACTTCACCGTCACTGTACATTGTTTGTTTATGACTTTGTACTCGTGTTATATCAAGTTATGTTCATGATAATCGTAGTAATAAGCTCTGGTTAAGACATTTTAAAGAAACCAGCCACATCATTACGACAGACTATCGTTTGTCTTTGGACATCACTTTTCTCTTCCGTCGTTTCCTTTCTCCGTGTGATATTTGAGTGGCGTTTTCTATTTCTTTTCCGACTTCCTTTCCTTCCTCTCAGATCACACATGTATTTAATCATTCGAGCTCGTGTCGCCACCAGACTCGGCCTGATGGTTATTGTTCGAGAGTACGAAGAACAGATCGCTGGACATCTCAAGGTCCTTGATGATGAAATACTTGCATGGAAACCGTCTCTCTTTTTTGCCTGCATCCTGTTCCACATTTGTTTTATATCAAGCCTTTTTTGTTTTGCGCGACACGCTTCGAGCTCGCTTTAGGCGTTAGACTGAAAAGGATTGAGGTTTCAATTAGAGCAGGATGATGGTACAGTATGTATGCACCCAAGCGTGCATACATCGGCACGTTCCAACTTCTTATAAGCGAACAGGCTTTGTTCTAGGCCAGCGTGACGACTGACAAACTCACAAGGGTGGTTGTTGTTGTTGCTCTCTTGGCCTGGATCTGACCCGCTCCATAATGATGTGTGCAGCTGTTTTTGGGAGCAGCAGGTTATTGCTTGGTCAGATTTAGGAGATTGTCTAATCGCACAAGACAATAGAAGAGGCCCGGATTTTGGGTGGAATCAGTATTAGGGTTTTATCTTGGCATAGGCACAGCTGCATTTTTGCCTATGGGTAGTCATGTTCAGTCTCAAAGAACATCTGGAATCGGCCGTATGTGGGGAAGAGAAACACAGAATCTTTTGTTTGTGCAGCTACAGTAAGAAGAGCTGATCTAAAGGGATCGTGTTTGTAGTGTTTTGACAATGTTTGGAGTGTCGTAGTTCATAGTCAATATTAGTTACATCACGAATATACAAGCACGAGTCAAAAATTGTCTGCACTCCTCTGGATGTAGATTTTATTTCAATTAACTTTTAGAAAAAAGACAAATACATGTTTTTTCCTTGCTTTTCAATACACTCTGTCAATCTATCAACAAGTTTTCTTATTCCCTCAATAAAACATGTTTACGGCTGAGCTGCAAGCCACTAACCCACTGCTGTCTTCACTTTTTCATCAGAAGTGACTCTTCATCTTCATAGGCCTACTTTTAGGAAATCAAACAGGTGAAAGTCTGATGAAGCGAGATCAGGACTATAGGGAGGATGGTTTAACACCTCAAAACAAAGTTTGTGCAGAATGAACATGCCAGTTCAATATGTAATACAATATTATAATATGATATTACATACATATATTAGATTACTGTATTAATTGTGCAATATTTACCAGTGTTCTTGGGTCATATTTAGTGTGCAATAAGGTACACAAAAGTTTATTTAATTTAAATGTTTTATTATTTTTTCCTTTCTACTGGATAACATCTGTGAGCAACTGTAACCAAGAATAAGCAATTTCCCTCTGGGATTGATAAAGTCCTTGGAATCTTGAATCTTGAATGTGCTGACGTGTATCGTCCTTTTATATCAGTCCTCTGTGTTTAATCCAAAGTTTAGGCTCCGATTCTTTAATAATCGTCTCACTGTAACGAGCACTGTTGACTGTTAATGTTCCAATACTTCTGACCCTCGAGTATCCCAGAATACTATAAGCAGTGATGAATTTTCCAGCTGATGGTTGACTTTTTAACTTTTTCCTCAGTCGCCGGAAAAAGGTCGCTGAGGACGTTCCCATCCCAGACTCTGCTGTTTTCTCTCAGGCTCGTAGTGATGAAACCGTGTCTCGTCACCAGTAACTATTCTCTTTAAGAAACTTTCACCTTCCTTAGAGCATCGGTCCAAATTTTGTTTGCAGATATCCAAACGCTTCTGTTTATGCTCTACCATTATGCTTCTCAGACCAGGGGAAAAAAAAAAATCAATCACTGCACTCTGCTCTTCTTTTGTACAGTTCACATCCATTTTTGGTCTCACCGCAGTTACACATGAACTGATGGAACAGGTTCACACCTGCACGAGGAGACAGTAGCCTTGAACGGAGAGCCCTGATAGGACAGTGCAGATGTTTTAATATAACCGCAGCGCGGATCGTTTTGGACTCTCCCTCGTACATGAGGCGTGGTGGTTTGAAATAATTGACTAATTTGGCTGTATTTTGGGGAAATCGAACCAATGGAATATGTTCAAGAGGAATATAGTACTGGAGTGATGTGGCTGAGGTTGAGGATCTGTCAATGAATAGTGTTTTTAAATCAAATTGAATAGAATTTCTACCTGTGTGTTTCCACGATATGGTAAAAGAGGAAGAGGAATAAAATGATAAAAGACGAAGGCCATGCTTTGTGGTACAGATGCTATAAGTGTCCCCAGGAAAGGTGAAGTAGTGGAATCATTTTTTTCTACCCTCATCTGTCTAAAACAAGTGCTGTGCCAATCTTCCTGGCATTCCGTCTGTTGTGCACTATAGCGGCACTCTCCAGCTGTGGAATGTCTCACTGCCTGGTTCGTCCACTCTCGAGCAGGACCTGTGAACTATCCGACTCCCTCAACCAGAAGATGGATGGGCTCGAGTCGTAAGGTGCATCACTTAAAAAGCCCTATCAGCACGCAGCAGCCAGCCAGTCGATCGCTCTTACGGACGGCAGCCGTGCGGTTAGCTGCGCGAGGCCCTTGATGGATGACTCCGATACGAAAGAGAGCAAATCGGACCCGAGCGGAGACGGCGAAGAGGTGCACGCACTAGCCAGGCGATCATTACGAAACGTCGTCGTTTTTTTTCTACGCGACTAGATTTATATTAATGCAGCACCTTTTCAGAATCCTAAACAGATTCACCTGCTTGTGAAACACACACACATCTACACCCACACGCCAGGCAAGACCGGACACAAGGAGCATACCGACGCGCTGGATGTGGATCTGTTCGGCCGGTAATTACTCAAGAGCAGATATGCTGAGTCACACAGGCATCTGCAGGCATCTGCGTGCTCACTCAGCAGTCAAGAGGCACGAGGCCGTCACACACACGGCTCCCCTGCAGGCAGACAGCACGAGGCCAGAATAACAAGAGGTTCGGCGGAGAGTAAAACCAGCGTTTAGGGGCTCCGCGTCTCTTCGCTAACCTCTAACAGAGACGGCTTATTCTTCAGCTCCAGTATTAACTAACAAACTTGTGTTGATTGCATCATAAATTTTCAAAAGTTTCCAAGCAGTCGATAAATCATCAGGGTGTGTATTTAGAGGTGACTCGGTCCCTTTTTTAAATTTATTGTCTTTTCACATCTTCATTTCCAACACCACGGTAACTGAAAAGTGGAGGAGCGCCAGGATTTGTGTGGCTTAATTAAAGACGCTTGTCAGACGCTGGTAATGTGTCGGAGACGTTTCACAAGGTGAGGCAAGGTGAGAGATCTACCATATGCTTGTGAACATGTCGGACTGTACACTCACTCATGTGAAGCGAATCAATACTGCCGGTGTCTGAAATCCGATTCTGTGACGCTGGATCTGACGTCGTCCACGTTGTTCCATTATCATAATTTTGATCTTGCCTTTTTTCTTCTTCTTCTTCTTCTTCTCCCCCTGCTCTCGTTGTGCAGAAGCGTGGAGCCGTTGTGTAGTGACTTGCACCACTTTGATCCGTCCCCGCTCGGGTACTACGCCGTTAAATGGGATTCTATTTGTTCTACACCTCTCTGTCACATGTCTGAGCTTGTCGAAAGCTCTCAGCGGGAATCATCGCCTGAAGGACAAGTCTCCCATCACAGCTCAGGGATCACAGGCGGTCCTGCTTTGATGTGCCTCACCTTCCTTCTTCGCGCTCACTCCTCCCTTACTTCCTGCCGAGTGCCAAGACGCAATATGGAGTAGAAAGCCCCGGCTATAGTGCGCCATCAGACAGGTTCCAGTGTCTCTATAGCGAGACCTGCAGGACGGCTGAATGGAGACAGGTGCAGAAGGGTCTTGATCTTGCGTTTTTATACCCGATTTTATGCTTCTTTCATCTCCGTCTTCGCACTGCGAAGTGGGTGCTGCAGGCGTGTGTCATTACTGAGAGAAAACTTAGGGGACTTATCTAAGGCTGGGCTTTCCAAATGCCAGAAAGAATGGCACTTTTCAGATCTTTGCGTCCTTTCATGGCGGTTTGACGACTTGCCGTGGGCTGGATGTTCTTTAAGATATACGGGTGACTGTCACATGGAGCGCTTTTCCACCCAGTGCCAGAGTACGGCTCGGCTCGACTCCGCTCAATACGTTGACATTCATCCTGCGCGTTGTTGTTTGTGCATTTTTGTATTTTCTACTCGTGTATGTTGCACTAAAGTTCTCTGAGAAGTGCACAATATAAACGAGATCACAGCGCTCACGCAAATCTTTTCCGTTTTTGTGTAGTTTTGTGCATCTCCTCAGAGCAAACATTTCGCCCTTGGTGTCCTGCAGTGATCACCGCCCTGAGAAGATCGATCTGAAAGCAGGCCAGATTGCTTTGTACTTATACAGGCGGGTAGGCATTGATTTCCAAGTAAAGCTTTACGGTGGCGTCAGAAATTTGCCTTCTTCGCCTTTTTTTTCCCTTTTTAAATCGTGCTAAGCATCAAACAAGGCTGTCTTGATTAGAGACTTTGCTCAAGGACACCTATTATGCAAAATTCACTTTTTAGTCAGTTTCAGACATTCAGACGGCTCTTTGATGTGCATGTACAAACAAAAACGTGACATTTCAAATATCAAAAACCTGAATATTTTCAGCTTTGATCTTTTTATACTGACCAGCACTTAAATCTTAAGAGCCATTATATTTCCCCCTAATGTGACCTCATATAAGAGAAACCCGTGTAGTTGCTCAGCTCTAGACATGCGCACTGAGGCTGAGGTAAAGTTGTTAAAGAATTGGAAAAATATGGAACCTTTAATGGGTTTACTTGGTTTCAAATAAAAATTAACTTGTCTCCATAAATTACTAACTACGCTCAAGTGACCAGGAGGAACCTTATTAAAGCTTGGAGCCGTGATTTGATAACGGTGTTCTACAGATAACCATAATTGAGGTGCTTGACAGATTTACACAAGAATTTCATAAGTACCACTTGAGATCTACTGTAGGGTGGTCAGTTCATGTGTGAAAAAGATTCCTCAAGCTCTCTTTCACTATCCGAGTCCTGAAATATAACTAATAAGTAATAACATGGTCATTTAGTACATTCAGGTCATCAGTTGACTTCATTTTATGAAGTCTAGACCTGACTAACTGAATCAACCCCAAATCATAACTCTGCCTGTAGAGGCTTGTACGGTGGCCATGATGGGTTCATCGCTTCATCGTTTCCCTTCTTAGCCTCAACCTGGACCCATCACACCACATGGCATTTTTCCATCGCTCCAAAGTCCAATCTTTATACTCCCCAGCCAATTATTCATTTTTTAACCGATTAGTCTCACATATTGCCACACAGCTATTAGTCCCAATCCTGTGAGATCTCATCATATTGTGTTTTTATTTATTTATTTTTTTAAATTCTACTTCACCAAGTGTTTAAGTGATCTCCATTCATGATTTTTTTTTTTTTTCTAACCACATTTCTTCAGCAAAGTTAATGGTTTAGCACGATCCCTTTTATTAATTTTAAATCTCCTTAGTTGTTTTCTTTGCTCGATGCACCTCAATAATTTGACCCTTCTGTACCTTACAGTGCTGTAACTTGGATCCTCATTAATTCTGCTATACAGGGTCATCACCTGAATGCTTCCTGTGCATCCAGTGGTCGAGAAAAGACTCCTCACTCTTCCTAATGAAGAAGCTCTGGGGCTTTATAAATCACAGAATCACATATTCCATAAGTCTGAAGGAGCGACATTACATTATTTAAAAAAGCCCCGTGTTGGTAAAAACACTTGGAAATTGCCAAGTTGTACACGTTCAACCCTGTTCCTGATAAATGTATTCTCCTCAAAGGGATATTTAAAAAAAGGGTATCGTGAGCAGCTAAAAACACATTAACGGCCCAGTGAATGGCTGTGAGGTTCTAGAGAGCGTTTAATTAGACGACCACGAGACTAATTGAGGATGAGGAATATAAACTTAAACAGATTCTTCAAATCCGTTTCCCCCTGGATGCACTGTTGTACTGGTTTTCATTTCGATCGCATCGAACTAAAAACACTTCTTTTAAAGAATATGTACAAACCAAAGTTTGAGGGTTTGTGCCAGTGGTCCTAATGACCAATGGATGGCACTTTGTGTGACACTACACTGCCCGAAGTCCTCAACAGGCTGTTAATAAGCTCAATGAGTTTTTTTTGTGCCTCGCTCATGCACTGTTGTTAAGCGATGGCCTCATTAGAGTTCTGCGCTGACATCTCTATGACATTTAAGCAGCACTTCTAATTGAAGAAGAGGATAAGTGATTGGCCAGAAGTGTCACAAAGAGTTCAGGTCTGTCTCGGGTCAGAGCTCGGAATAAATAGAAAAATAATCAACTGCGATATGAAGAAAGAGGCCTGAACAACAACAACAACCAAAAAGTAATAGGTTTTTGTAAAGATTATTCACCAGGAACCACCTGATCACCATGATCACAATACCTAGGTGGTGATTCGATTTGCTATTGCCGTTCTATAAATGTACATTTTATAAATAATCTGATTTTTTTTTTTTCCCTAAACAAACTTGGCAAATTATTGTTTTGTGCTGTTCTGCCTGCCCATGTGTGAATTGTTTAAAGCGCACCCCCTGCAGGATTATAGAGGAACTTCAACATCTTTACCATCTCAAATGCAAATATATAGACATTCAAAAATAAAGAAAGGAATATATACATTTTGGATTCAGTGTGGTGATACACGAGCTAACGCACAAAAGCATTGCAATAAGTAACTGAATCGAACTTTTTTTTCTTCCCCGCCATTTCTAATGCATGATAAAGTCATGCAAAATTTACCGTATAGTGCTGTAAAATGAGTGATATGCATATGGACTTGAATAAATCCTCTAAAGCAAAGATCATGCTTTCCAGCTTTTCATACAGCCGCTTTGAACATTTCCCACCGCTCAGATGAGGTACTTCAATTATTTCCTTGAAGACTTTAAAGGTTTAACTGCTGTAAAGCTTGGATAATGACCTTTTTCATTTTCTTCTTCTTCTTTTTATAAACTAAAGAGAGACACCTAATATGTCATGAGAAACAGATCTGACCTTTATTCATCATGTATTAATTTTCTGAGTTTTGGAAAAAGAACTACGTTAAGTAGATGATATTGAGACCTTCATTTCGCCGCAGATAAGGATCGCGCCCGACACCCGCTGTCCTGGTTTATATCACCCGCCTGAAGGCAGAAATAATTTATGACGTCTGGAGAATTGCACGTTTAATCCAATCTATCGCATCACTCCTTGATTTATTTAGACTACGCCGCCCCCTCTGGTTGAAAGACATTTCTGTCGTCTGAGAAGCAGCTGCATAGAAGCGTAAAATACAGTAGATGTGAGAATAGTAAAGATGAATGATGCAGGCAAAAGAATGGCATCTGTTTCTTTCAGCTTCATCACATGGGCTTAGGTGGGTGTGTCTGCTTCGCACTGACCTCCGTCAACCAGGCTGTAGCGATACAGCAAGCACAACTCGCCTCAGCGTACGTATTCAATCAGTTTGTTTGCGTTATATTTTGTCATCTATGTTTAATTAGTGTTAAACCAGCACTTTGTTTCTTGTTAATGAAAAAGTTTTGATTATTAAAAGTCCCATATTATACTTTTTTTAAATTATCATTAATATTTATTTATCAGAACACAGGGACATCGAAACATCCATATTTTGAACCTTATCGATCATTATCCCTTTTCAGGGTCCCCCCCCCCCTCCTCCTTTTCTGACTAACAAAATATATATACTGTATATATATTTTTTTACAATATCTTAGGCCGAACCAACAGGTGGCCAAACCTAGACAAAACGTCATCACCAGTTTCGCCACCAAAACCACCGTCTCTGTCTGTGGGGTCTGCGAGTTCTGTATGTACTGTAGCAACGGTAGAGCTTCGTAGTTCATTCAGACGCCTCTGTTCGTTAACCAAATGTCTGAGTAACTGCATGTGTGTGTAGACACATTTTAAAAGTCCAGTAAGCAACGTCAACACAGTCACTAGTTTTATGCAAGTCCACCATCGCGCAAAATATTCTCATAAACAAAGCTGACATCAAATTTAGGAGACTGGCACACAGACAATGACATCATCGGCACACAAGGTGACGTTACGACAAGACAAAATCTCCGTGTCCCCCTGTCCACACACCACCACTGAAAACGGAGTTTTGGACAATCTTCACTTCGAAAGAAGTTTTTCAAAAGCTCAGTTTTCAACAACCTTAAACTGCGTTTGCATTTGGATCAAAGTCCAAAACGCAGAGAAAAATCTGTTTTTAAAAATACTCAACTGCATGTGGACATGGCCTAAGAACGAGGAGGTCCTTAATAATTCCCAATATAAAAGTAAAAAATCAACTAAAAGCCAAAGAAGTCTTTTATGTGAAAGTTAGCCACTAACGGCTAACAGCTATCTAACAGAAAGAAGGGGTAGTGTTGTAATTGTATCATCTGAAGATCACTAGATTAGACTATAGCATATAATATTCTCATCCTGGTAGCGACCAGCTAACCCAGCTTTTCTTAAAAACTAAAAAAGACACTAGTTAGCCATTAGCAGTTAGCCTTATTTACCGTAGCTCTTAAAAACGGAGCCCAGAGCTGGGAAGAACTGGGGGTGAGGTGCATCGTTGACACAGAGGACGGTCTCTTGTTATAGGAGAAAATCGGACTTGCTTGTTTAAGCCCTGAACAATAATAATAATGTGAAAAGGACAAAAAGCAGGACTTTTATTTATTTATTTATTTATTTATAGAATCCCATCTGAATGTCTAAAATGATTCAAAAGTGAATTTTGGATAACATGCCCCACTTTTTCTTTGGTACAGTACATCACTTCCTCTGATTTATAGGGTCTATACTCAGTTAACTAATGGGTTTTTCATATAAAGTCCAGTGTCCACACGTGGATGATGTTCTCACAACTTTATTATGCAAGAAGAATTTCTCTTCCGGCCATCCCTCGCTTAATTAAACAGTCGAAAATGGGAAGTCTATAAGCAAGTTATAGCAGGACTAGGAAGTAGGAGGTCAGGTTGGTATAAAAGCGAGAGCTTAAGGAGAGTCATATTCGGATTTCTTGCCCTGGTTTTAAAAAAAACAAACAAACAAAAGGCCGCAAAGCTCAGACGATGAGGCACAAAGGGAGATTTTGTGTACCCTGCCTCCCACGGACAGTCTGCAGAGTCATGGCGCATCGCTGGAGGAGGCCGAATGTGGCTCCCTTGAGATATGATGTAGCTCGCTAACAGTGACTGGGAGCCAAATCGCAAAGTCCAACAGACGCACAGCGATGAGGAGGAAATGTTAAACGTCTGTGAACGTCGCACTGGACATGTTTCACGGTGCATATGAACTGTACGTCTTCACCTCTGATTTTAACTAATAACCGTGTACAGCCAAGTGCTCGCTTTGAAAATCACGGAAGCGATGTACAGCTCACACATACTTCACGAACTCTGTCATCTCAGCGGAAGCACGGCTGAGCCCTAAATCCTGCTTTCTCATGAAAATAAACCATTTATGACAAAGTAACCAAGTATGACATTTTGATTCCTGAGGAAAAAACGAGAGGGGAAATGTCAAGAAGGGATGTGTTGGGGAAAGATTCCGTAGGAGATGATCGCCTGTTGTGCAAAGAGAGCTGAAGGTAATGGGCCAAAAAAAAAAAAAGAAAAGTATAGCTATCTTCATTTAGTGTCGAGTTTATTTCTTCATTTCTTTGGCTATAGCAGGGCAAATATTTTTTTTTATTGAAGCAATTTTAGTGAGCTTACATTTTTACTAGGGATGCAGCGATCATTTGGTGTGTGTGTGTGTGTGTGTGTGTGTGTGTGTGTTATACACAGGTAATCGCATGCCTGTGTATAACAGATGGTTAGGTTTTTAACGTTAAGTGTTGACGGTTCATTTTATAGAGAAAATCCAAAACACCTAAATATTATTTGATATTCTTTGTGACAACATAAAAGGAACATTGAAAATCTCACACCCACATTTATCAGTTCAGGGTCGCCTCCTCTATGTTCAAAGATCATTTAATTGCACTGTAGAAGGTGTAAGGTACAGTATAAAGACTATAAGTTGTATTGGTAGATAATCAAACCCAGGTTTTTATCTTTTTAAAAGTAAAGTACAGAAAGAAAGTAAAGAGTCACGTTGTCCCAACTCGCCATTTATTGAACCAATAAGTAAACCATGCAACCACATAAACCATAAACATCTGTCAAATGATAACCAATCAATATCAATTATCTACAGTACTGTGCAGGAGTCTTAATCACATGCAAATGACTGCTGTAAAACAAGGATGGTTTAATAAACAGTGAAGTATGAAACAGTCTTGTGTACAATTTATGCAGTTTTATGAGGTTTGTTTTTGGTCTTGTACATAATATGCTGCTTTCCTTTCTGGCCTACAAATATATTCCTGTAAGATGACGCGTTTTTTTGCTGGACTACTAATGTTTGGAAATCAGAAATGTTTAATTTATTACATTTTGCAAAAAAAATAAAAATACAGGGTTATTTAAAGACTTGTGAATGAAAAGTGAATGAATCCTACTTAAAAAAAAAAAAAAATCAGAACTTGGTATCAGCCAACAAAATTGCAATGAGGACATTTCCAGTTTTTACCCTCGAATCCAACCCTCATGTTTTCTCTGGTGCTGCTATTAATCGCATAAAAAACAAGATTGCAATATGGACCTGTGCAGTTATTTAATCGCAAAAGCCTGTATTTTATTTCAGGTTATAGTCTGGAATTTATGTAGCGTTTGATAGATTAGAGTCTCTCTTTGATTAGAGTCATCTAAGCTGTTTTTTTTTTTTTTTTTTAATTAACAATTTAAGTATTGGGAAAACATCCTCTTAATGAGCTCATTTATCTAGTTATTTGGTGTTAATCTGGATAAATACGTTTGAATACAAAATTATATGTTCAGTGATTAAATATCAGAGTTTAAATTGCAATCACAATATGTGTTCAAATATGTGTTGCCGCACGTGAGGGCGCATTAGCATTATTTCCCTGCAAGTGATTACTGGCTTTTTTGCTACTTCTTCAGGCTCTCACACTCTGAGAATATGAAATGTAGTCGAAAACATCAGAGCCTCGGCGACAGCCCTGTGTAGAGTCTCTGACTCCCAAGTTTAATGGAGAGTAAAGACCAAGCATTGTGGTTCTCTCTCACAGTTCCCGTTTCATTTATTGTGAGAACCACGCTGGCGGGTAACAGGAGCAACATATCAGCGCATGCGGTTCGCTTAAGGATCATTCTGATGAATAGAAGGCAAGGAGGTTCGTGCATGGGAACTTTTTCGCTGCACGCAGCGCGTTTCTCAGTTGTGCGTTTCAATTACGTGCTGAAACCGCTGTTGTGGCCTGACCTACATTCCCCTCATTCATTGGGTCTTCACGACGTCCGAAAAAGTTTCACGACGTTCTGACAGGCGTAGAGTAGATCCAGAGTCAGACGACCAGTTTCAGGTTTCATACCGTGTTCCTAACGAGCCGCAAAATCCATGTCACTCAGATTTATATCGTAGACAATCCTTAAGCCGTGCTGTAGATAAGCATAAGAGGTTTTTTTTTTTTTCCACATGTAGTTGATCACTTTATTGATTCTTTCATGTTTTTCGCTCTGTGACCCAGGCTGAGCGATAATGGTTTGCAGGTGTGTGTGTATGTATGTATATGTGTGTGTGGTGGCCAAAGAGAGTGATGTAATCGAAAAGAGGAGACAGGAGGATATTGGCTTTCTCTTCCCTAGAGATCTACTGAAAGAGGGAAAGGAAGAGAAAAGACAGAGAGAGCAGAATGGAGCGGTGCTCTCTAGTGAGCTCGGCATTTTCAGCACAGTTCAGCATTGCAGCATTTGAACTAATGCCTACTAGAGAGAAAAAAAAAGGACTTATTCGTCAGTCAAGTTTTGGATTCCATAAGACCGAGGCAGCTAATGCAACAATCCAACTGTGACACCTGTACACTAGGAATGTAACCACATATAAACCTGGTAACCGGAAAAAAACGATGATGTGATGTGTGAAATGGAAACAGTAAATACAGTGTATATACTAATTAACAGCAGGCGTAATTAGGACGTCTTAGCTAATTGTAACTACTACAATCTAAAAAAAAAAAAAAAAGGCCCAATTTTAACCAGAATGTTTTGAATTTGAGTCCCTAAATGAAGCGTCTCATTATTAGACGTAGAGTTCGACAGAGAGGCCAGAAAGACCGGTTGAGACGGACCCTTCTCGGTCCTGATGAACTTGGTAATTGAGGAGTAATTAATACTTGAAAATGAAATCAGAATAAGTAATTGTGAAAAGCGCATTAGTATGCATCTCAGCAAGCCAGAAGATGAATCAGCGACCCAGTAGGTCATCGTTTTTAATCCCCTCCCGGGGGAGAAGCAAGGGAGCTACTGATATAGCAAAGTAGTAACTTTTTTGATTATGTGGGTTTTAAAACATTAACACCACATGACGGTGTGAGCCGTGTTTCAGCATAGAAAAAAAAACAGTCTGGTGACTGGTAAAATGTTTTAAGTGGTAGTGTAGAGGCAGGGTGTGTGGCAGTGGTAGAAGGGGCACTAATGAGAGGTAAAGGGTCATGGCATGAGGCAGAACTTTGGGTTTTTCTGGTGGATTCTCATCCCAGTTTGATGACATGCCATGTCCACCCACACACAAGCTAGCGATCCCTAGGTATGTCTCACAGGGTGAAGGAGAGAATATGTGCTTCTTTCATATTTACGAGCTCACAGATGCCCGTGACTGTCTCAGACCGGTTCAGAGGTGTGTGTCTGTGAGCTGGTGTATCAGAAAGAAATCTAAAATAGGGTAGTCAGACTGGAAATCATCCGCATAGTGCACATCTTAAGGACTGGTCTGTAGAGTTGGCTTATAATTATAATGTAATCATGGATTACATTCCAGTTCCATCCCAAGCCGTTTGGAAAAAGTGCAGGGTTCATCAACAGCTGAAAATCGAAACCCTGATGTTTTTTTTTTTCTTCAGGTCCTCTTGTCTGAGGCATCTTTTCCCAGAATGCTTAGTGCGGCCTCCTCATCAGCAGTGAAACACCCTCTGGCATTGTATGATAAGATCTACATTGTTTCAGGCTGTTCTGTTCTGCTAGATGTCCTGTAAAGACAAGAGAGTCGTGATTAGTAGGACATATGTTTTTCCTTCAGGAATTCCAGAGTCGCCGTCCAATCAGATGGCTGGTTGCGATTTTTTTTTTTTCCCTCTAAATTGGTCTGTTCTTTATTATTTACATATCACACATATGTAGGAAAGGTGTCATAGGTGATCAGATCAGCAGGTTAATTTGCGATCGTGTATATAAAAAAGACCAAACGTAGCGGTCTAACGTCTGTGTTGTCGGTTGTGTCTCTGCAGGTAAGGTGTTGAACACGGACCTGCGCCATTACCTCAGCCTGCAGTTCCAGAAAGGCTCCTTGGACCACAAGCTCCAGCAAGTGATACGGGACAACTTGTACCTCCGTACCATCCCCTGTGAGTACATATGCACACTGACGTAAACTTCCTCCTGTCTCAGGGTTTTAACTGTTTTCCTGTTGTTGTTGTTTTTGTGGCATCTGGTTGTAAACAGGACTGAATGAGGAAAATAGGGAAACATCAGCACGAAGCCCGAAGCCTACTGTGTAAATTACAGTCATTTGTCACTTCCATTCATCACAGGAGGCTGTACATTTTACCCCCGAGCTTCTTAACACCAGCTTAAATTTTTCCACTTACCACTCTCACAACTGAAGGAAAAAAAAAACTGAATTAGAATTAACATGAACTTATCAGCAGCATCCAATATTTACTTTAAAGGTCACATATTATACTCTCTCTAAAAAAAAAATAATTAAATAATAATAATATTGACTTGTGGGTCTCCAAAATGTGTCTGTTAATTATCCGACTAAAATACAACTTAGATAATTGATTTTCTTCATTTTTCACTCCTTTTCCGGATGCACCGTTTCAGTGTCTGTAGCTTTAATATCCCTTTGAGGAAGTGCATTTTTCTAGCCAGTCAGAACGCAGGGACTGTAAAAATGTCCATGTTCAGGATTTCATCAAAGATTTCCTGTCTGTCTTCATTCTTTTCCCCACTTGCATTTATGACTAACAAAATAAGAGGAAAATGTGTGTGAGCGCGTTAAAATATTTAGCAATATGAAAATGAAAACACAACTAAATGCTGAAAAAGGCTAGGTCTGAAAGTGGAAAAACAGTATGATGTGTGTGTGTGTGTGTGTTTGCATAGTAAATGACTGAATTTTATAGGTTATATTATATAAAAAATATATAAATTCAGTTACGATCGATCGGAAATTGCGTGCATTAAAAGCCTGTGATCTGCCTTTATCTCCAAACTTTGTGAGCAAATTAGTCTCAAACCCCCCTCATTACACACGCTTACAAACACCGCCAGTGCAAATTAGTCGAAGATCGCGTGCGTTAGAAGCCACCGGCGCCCGTGAGCTCGACGCCACTCAATCCAGTTCAGTGAAGTTTTGAGACTATGAAGTGAGCCGGTAAAACTCCACCATTTATAATCCTACTGCTAAACTCTTTACACATTTTCATCCCATGTGGTAGGAGTGAATTATTTGCTTTTGTTTAAGTTTGTTTAGAAATAATAATTATGGCGGGTGACAGCGATGAGTGGGACTCAGTTAAATCTTAAACTCTTATATTTCAAGTGACTTCATCAATTGCAAATGTAATATCGAATCGGGATATTTATGAAATCACAATTTTAATCAAAGCAGCGCCTAAGAATGACCTTATAAATCATGATAATTTCGTAACTGGAGATTCCTATCCACGATTATCACAATGCCTGGGTGCCGATTTGATTTGTATTGTTATTCTGTTAGTATCACGATTTTATAATGTATCTCGATTCTACATCACTTTTTTTTTTTTAACCAGGTTCCATCGCAGTTCAGCTAATAATTCACTCCTACCACACAGGATGCTGCAGTGCCTGTCAATGTGTGAATAGTTTAGAGCACCACCTGTAGGAATGTACACGAACTGCAACATATTGCCACCTCAAATGCAAGCATACTTATTATTTATTAATTTTTTTAAAACTTAAAAGAATTGTGATATATAACTAAATTTTTTTGCGTTTTCAGTCCTTTCTACTTGAAACGAGCAGACTTTGCTGTAAATCGGCACATTCTTGCACTTGCGTTCTCGCACCTGGGTTTCCATTAATTCTACCAGATTTCCCATTAATTAGACATATTTAGGAGCTAACAGTAAATCATGGTTGTTTTTCCTTATGTTTGTCATTTTTTTTTCCATTTCTAATAACCACCAACCAATGTTTGCTTTAGACATCAGAGGATCACAACAACTTCTGACAGCAACCATAAAAACAGATCCCCTAAAAAATCTGAAACATTTTAATAATAGCCGTATTATCGAGGAGTTTCAGATCAGAGTTTTCCTTTACAGCAGCACCTTTCTGAAGCAGCTCCACTCCCTTGCGTATGAGCGGCTCGTAATGCCGCAGTACAGGAGCGTAAATCTTTGCGTCGTCTCTCGCGTGCTGCAAGGCACCTTTAATCTGCAGCCTTGCCGTCTGTCCAAAAGCTGCTCCTGGAGAAAGAGATTGATGCCATCGCCGCTACACTTCACCTCCTTTTTCACACACATTCTCACACTCACTCACTCGCTTTTTCTTTCTCTCAGTCTCACTGTCTGGCTAAGATGAACTTTTGTTTCATTTTTCATCTCTGGAACCTTTTCGCGTTTTCGGCGATGAAAACGAATTTCTCTCTTTCACGAGAAAGCTAAATTTAAATTTGCTGGCAAGTGATGAATTTAATTTGTAGGAAATTTTACTTCAGCGATGAGAAAAGCCATATTTTTCAGTGAATAGAGTTACTACTAATGCAGTAACCCGTTTCTAAAGCAGTGAGAGCAGTTTTTGTTTTTTAGTGATAATTCTGCTCCATTCTGCTCTTTTAAGTTGATGATCGTTAATGAATGTTGTGACTCGTGACCTCAATATAACAATCAAGGACTGTCTCCTCTTGACTCTTGTTATTTCTCTGATGCTTTGACCTCCATCATGCTTGGATAATGGAGAATTCCCATAATACCATGTGTATTAACCACCCCTGGGTGCTCTGAACTTTTAAGTTTTAAGATTAATCTGAAATATTTCAGTCCGTTTTAGTTTTGCAGAAATGAGACGTTTATCCTGATGCTCTCCTGCTGACTCAGGTTACGGTGTTGGAGAGTATCTGTATGGATATGCTTTAGATTTCTATTTCCCCTAAAACATTTTATATTTATTAAGTCTCCTCTTGCTTTACTGAATAATCTCATCCGGATTCTCCAGATAGGCATTCATGTCTTTTGTTTGCACAGCTTGAAAGATTAAAACTACCTTTATTTCTCTATATAATTCCCCGCTACACTAATCCCAGTATTTTACAAGTGCATGGATACCATTAGGGCTTTAGCTATCGAATATTTTAGTAATCGAGTATTCTAAAAAAACATTTAATCGATTAATCAAGTAATCGGATAAAATGCACTTTTTCTTAATTAAACAGCAATGCAAAATATATAAGAGAAACAAAGATTAATTGGTTTTCTTTTTAGAAAAATCTACTTTTATTTTTTAAATGCATACAGC
>JAQMYJ010000015.1:20856968-20879094 GCA_030014305.1 Clarias laeviceps | reverse complement strand
GGCCTGGGCCTGTTCCCCCCCCCCCCCCCCCTTTAGAAGGTAGTAAGTGTAGTATAAATTTCAGACAGAAAAGTAAATCAGGTCGACGGCGAAGTCACAGGGGCTGCTATTAGGACGGAATCCCGTCCATCTCCGTGACTGATGCGTGTTGCTTTTTAGTCTCTTGGTATTTCAGGCTGAAGGATAATTTCACAGTGGCTAATTCTGGTCAATGATACCTTGTCTTTGCCTGATGTCGGGTGTAAAAGTCAGCGCATGTAAATGAGCTGGGGCTGCTTCGCTGCTGTTCGCTTCTATCTTCTGCTTTTTCTGCTCGACAGGCTCCTTTAAACCCGGACTGCTAATGTGGTAATTCAGGTGTTATTTTTAAGTAATGTTTCCAGAGGACATCAGTAGGCTCATAAGGTGACTGTTGATTTGATTTAATTCAATAGCATTAAGGTTTACATCATGATTTGTCTCAAGCTGCTATATTTACTACTATAAGTTGTAAATAAACTTCGAAATGTTGTTACTTGTGTTATCAATTGTTTAAATGTTTAAAATATATATATACTCCGGTCCAGTAGGTGGTGGTATGGCAGTAACCGACCATAAAAAAAAAAAAATCATCAGCAATAATCTCACAAAATACGAGTATTTGTGAAAGATTTAATCGAATTATATTTTCTGCAAAAGTTGTGGTATTTATTAATTTTGTCAAAATCATTTCACTGTATCAAAACTGACCAAACAATTTTTTTTTTTTATTAAATTGCATATCCAGTTAAATCATACACGTCTGCTCAGGACCATAACATGCTCTGTTTGTAGGCTGTAGCTTTGTTAGGACCTTAATAATGTAGCTTTAGTTTTGCAACAGTAAAGCGTTCACCTTATCAGCGATCATGAGTTTGAATCCCGGTGATGCTTCAGCCATCTGTAGCTGGAAGTCTAAAGAGCAGATCTCTCTCTCTCTCTCTCTCTCTCTCTCTCTCTCTCTTTCTTTCTTTCTTGGGCAGGGAAGGGTAGCATACCTGCACTCTCATATCAGCCATATCAATCATGGACGTCTGTGAGTTCAGAGCAGGTTATGGCACTTTTTAACGATGTATGAGTAGCCGTGTGTCTCCGCCTGTTGCCTGTTGCCAATGCGATAGACTTCCCTTCAAGGCAAGTCGAATTCAGTAACATTTCTGCTGGTATGAAAAAACAGCCTCCATAGATTAATGTGCAAAAGTCTTGAGCCCCACATATTTCTTTACATTTTCCTTCCAAATAGCCAAACTTGTGTTTGTATTTTTAATGTAGTCTTCAGGAACAGTTCTCCAGGGTTCTTTTCTGGCTCTCATTTTTGACAAGTTTTTGTTTTCTCGTTTTCAGACTAGTTTTCATCTCGTTTTCATCTGCGCCTGTTTCTCACTGACGTGAGTAACAGGCGCAGATGATGACAGATGATCAGTGATTAGTATACCGGTGATGCTGAATGCTGAGTCCTTAGAACAGGCGAGAGGGGAAACGAGGTCGCTGTTTAGGTCATTACAGAAAGAGTTTTTGAATTGTATCTTTGGGCACTTTGCAGCCTGTCGCAGTAAAACATTTGCTCCTGATTCTTTCATTTAATCTACAGTAGATGATGTAATTGAATTTAAAATCAATGAGTCAAGACTTTTGCACAGGACTGTACATTAAACAGTACAGTATGTCGTTAGCATGACACATTCTTTCCAGATTACTTTGATAAGTGAATTCCCCCCATGTTATTATGTAAAAAAACAACAACAATCCAGTCAATTTTATTAATCTATCATTTAACAGTGCAACAGCTTAAGAGCTCGTTAATGCAATGCTGTTTCTTTTATCGTCTAGTCTGCTCCATCGGCATTATAAGAGCTTGTAGACATTTGGGATGTAACCTCACTGACCCGTGCACTCTCTTTTAAAGCTTGACTTCAGTATGGGGTTTGCATTTACTCAATATTACATCAGAGTTGTGGGCAGAAGCTCATATGGATGGATGTCCTCAATTCTCCTCTAACGCCTCCATTCCCCCAAGTGACTAAGGCCTGCGCTGTGGGAATGTTCAAAACTGGTGGATTATTTGTGACGGAGCAAGCGAGAGGGAGAGGGTTTTTTTTTCTCTCCCTCTATCCTCCAGGCTTGTCTTTCTCTCTCTCTTTCTGTGTGTCTCTGTCAGTACAGCAGAGCGTCAAGGCCAAGTTGGGTTAGAATTTGGAAGAAAAAAAGAAAAGAAAAAAAAGTCCTGTGTGTGTGTTTGACAGGAAGGAGCTTTTGACCTTCCTTGCTTTGACTTTGATGTAAGTATTAACTCATTACACTGACTGTGGATTTGGGTGGAATATCAAAACACTACACTCTCTGCCAAAGCAGCCATTTAATCTGTGCTGCACACTTTCAAGCTCTGGAGTGTCTCGTACTGTTGTTTAATGCTCTGCATGAGAACAAGTGTCAAAGCATAGCGGTAAAGCAAAATAAAGGGAACAAAGGAAAAAAAAAAGATGAAGTGTAGTGCAGTTTTACACAATCAGAATGAAATGAACATATTTTTCATTTGGTTTCAAACTGCATGTGAATGAACAACTCGAAAAGCAAAATAAATCAGAACTGAATCAAGTACTGGATAAAACTGTCAATTTAAACTGTAAATAACGAGCGTCATGCGACTCGATTCAGGTGAGCCGTGCACGTGTATAAAAGTCAAAATACAGAACGTTTCCATTCGGTTCATGGAGTCGAGTCGATTTCGAATCAAATCACTTCTTATCGAATCGCACTGTTCTGTCCGAGCGCGCTCGATTGTTGTTGTTTTTTTTGACCTTCAAAAAGAACCACTCAGAGGATGTTTTGAATGAAATTCATCACTGCAAACGTGAAAGCACCTTAAACCTGCGACATTTCGTTCCTGGAATAAGGTTAATTCATGCCTCCTTGCTTTGTCTTCTTAAGCTGCTGTAATAGGGTGATATTTCTCAGCGGGAACTCTTTCACATTATTCCATGTTCCTCAGCGAGGGGAAAGGTTACAGCTGACTCACACACACGCAGCCAATAGAGCACTCTGACCCTCGAGAATTTCTATTCAAATTCTATCGTAGTCAGGGTTTATTCACTGACTGTTCTGTTTATCATATGAAGCAGCTTGGGCGTGTGCGCTCGAGTGTGTGGGAGAGAAAAAAACGTGCGTGCGCCTCTTATTCACTGAATTTCTGCCAGAATTAGACATAGTCCTTGTTCAAGGTCTGGCTTATCAAAGGTTCACCGAGAGTTATAAATCTATTTATTCGCAAGACTGAGGGAGGAACACAAATAGACAAGATTTTTGTGAACATTTTCTGAATGTATTTTTTTTTCTCCCACTTAGTCATTACTTACAGGTCACAGTTTATTCCTTGCGGTGCTGCACTTCCTGACACTCAGGATTGCGGTGCATGCCTTATTCAGGTAACAAATGTATTTCACTATATTATTGTGTACCCTGCATGTTACAGAGTGGAAATGTAACATGGAAAGTAAAAAAGTACCTTAAACAATAAATAGTAAGTCCAATCCGTCAATCCATCCATCCATTCATTATGTGTACCTCTTATCCTGTGTAAGGTTTAACGAGGCATGGAGACTACCCAGTCATCCCCTACATGTGGAAACGCCCATCAAGTCATTAAAACGTGAGAGGAAATCGAAATACCTGCTGGAAACTAAACAAGCATGGCGCGAACACGCAAACTTCAAGTCAAGCGCGCAGACCAGGGACTAGATTCAATCCCCCAACCCTTGAGGTTGGTATTACCGGCTATATTTTTATTACTTATCACATCATGCCTCAAGAAGCGAAGCTTTTAGAATCCATGAGGTTATAAGCAGAGAAGCGATGGTCACCTTTTTCCATCAGCTGACCAGTTGCCTTGTAGCCTCAGATCCCTGCCGACTGGAGCAGAAGCTTATGTGGCCGTTGAAGCCGATCTGACCCAAGGTTTGATATTCTGTGCATCTTGAGATGCTTTTCGGCTCAAAGAATGATTATTTATTTTATCCTAGCTTTTTCGTGAGCTTGAACAAGCCTGTTCTTTGATCCCCCTTAACAAGAACACGTTTCTTGAAAAGAAAAAAGAACTGCCTTGTTCCAGGTTATCAAGTTTTTTGTTTTTCTCACCAGATTACGGGTTTTACCGCTTCTGTAGCAGTTGTGTTCTGCACAGGGCAAGCTTCCTAGCCTGATGCCCAACACTCCTCCTTTTTTTTTGGCACAGGCAACAGTTAAGTTGTTTTGTATGGGCGTAGGTTTAATGGGCTTGCCCAACGGCCCAGCAGTAGCAGGACTCAAACCCCAGACCATCCAATCAGCAACCCAGAACCGTAACCGGCTGAGCCTCCGCTACTCTCTAGGGACTGCATGCATGAAAATGATTTTTCAGTTTCTGAAAATACTCCAACCATTCCTTCTGGCACTAACATCCATGCCGCGGTCACAGAGACCATATAGTCGTCCCTACTTCCCGATTAACTGAAGCTCTTGGCTTTATGCATTCCCACATGATTAGTCGGTAAGAATATACAGGTGTTCCTATTAAAGTCACCACCTAGTCTTAGCTTGAAGGTGTTTGGAGTCAATCCCAAAGAGTCGATTCACTGATTCATTGTAAGCTTTGAAAGTCGTTTGAAGTCGTTTGAAGTCGATCGAAGTCGATTCGCCTCATGAAACACAGCAGTGAAAATGAATTTATCAAGTGAGGTGATTATTGAATGATTGCTGCTGAAAGTTTGTCCATTTTTCATAAAATGCTCAGTTTCTAGAAAAACACAATCATTCCCCAGCCTTTCTTCCCTATCACCGGCATTACTGATCTTAGCTGTCCTCCTCTCCTGCCTACTGATTTTTCCTCCTGCATATCTCTTTCGCTCATGTCTCTCTTCGTCCCTCCATTTTTCTCTTTTCCCCCCACTTTGACTGTGCTCGTGCTCTTGAATGAGTAATGGCATGTTTATGAGCGATTCATCACGTTGCAGCCCGACTCGCGTCTGCGAGGACTGCGATACAGCTACTCCGACAGCGCACATCTCAATGCTGAAGACGTGACCAGTTAAAGCCGCGTGCTTCCTCGTGTCTCCGTTCAGGCGTGATAGATGGACACGTACAAGGCCTGTGGCAGAAGAAAAGGATGGTTCCGACATTCCAGAGGAAATTGAGCCGGTTTGGAAGTTGGGACAGGACGAAAAATAGATTGGGTGGTGTTAATACATCATATTGTGTAGCCACTCTGGAGAGCATTGCTTGATTGCTTATATGAGCTCCAACTGTCACGTTTGTACATTTAAAAAAAAAAAAAAAAAGATTAAAGAAAAGCCAAACTTCTATCCTTTTATTAAAACTCTTTTGGCTGGGGTGAACTTGAGAAGTGTGGTGTTTGACAATTACTAGACTTTTAGAATAAAGTGCTGATATATACTGTAGGTGGATCAGCATTATCAGCAGTGTGTCCTCAATAAGTCATACACCTAGAGTGATGACACACACACACACACACACACACACACACACACACACACACACACAGAGTATATATGAAACCAGTTCCTTTAAGCCATCAGTAAAGTGAATGTTTCAATTATCAATAATGTTTCTTTTCAATTTTTTAAAAATAAAGTTTTTTTCAGTTTTATTTCACACAAACAACAGAGACAACAATGTTAAGGCTAGTAGATTTTTTTTTTTTTTTTTATAAAACTGGCAAGGAAAAACTCTGAGAATACAGACATTCCCCGACTTACTAACATTTGAGTTACGAATTTTCGGAGATGCGAATGAATCTCAGTTCTACTAGCTCACATGTATTGTACAAAAAATAGGCACTGCTGTGCACCAGGTACCAATATTTACAATTATATAAATTTTTTTCAGTGTGTAAATGAATGTATTAAATGTCTAAAGTCTGGTATATTGTATGTGTGTGGGGGTGCAGGAGAAATTAATCGGCCTCACTGGTTTCAATGAATCAGTCCGGGAGCACGATGATAGAAAATGGCTTTCCTGATTGTGAATAATCCTAAAAATTCTTCGAAGAGTTCACAGTCCAATACAGTGGGAAACAGCTCTGAGACAAAATGGTGTCCGGGATTCCCCTCGAGATCTAAAGGCGCAGAGACGACACTGTTACATTTCACATGCGCAATTATGGTTTATGGTCATATGATGGCAGTTTGGGAAAAGGGGACGGATTTAGTGGATTCGTATGTTTATCCATGTCAAAGGCGTATAAGACACATTTTGTCTGACTTAAGAACAAATCAGAATTAAGAACATGCTTCCGGAACAGAACTCACTCGTAAGTCGGGGACGACCACTATATGAGAGAGAAAGCCTGACAAGGAGCCAAAATTATAAGGGAAATTCTTTTTTTTTTTTTTTTTTGGATGGAGGATAGTTGATAGAGCTGTGTTGAAGCCATTGGTCAGTTTTTGATTTAGAATCAAATCATACTTTTTAAACAATTTAGACAAACTTACAAATGTTAAATGGATAAAAGGTTACCACTCCTTCATCAGCTTTTGAGTTTATGTGCAGTTGGTGTAACTGTACAAAATTCACCTACTGTATTGGAGGGTGGAGCAGAAGGTGGGCAGGAAAAAAGTAGCCCTTTGTATGAGACATGAAGGTTAAATAACCAACAACACAAGTTACACAGCGTTTCAACCTTTATTAGATACTTTTAGTTAAAACCTGTACGAGATATAGCTGCTTGAGACAAATCAGACGATAAACATTGGTGTTATTAAACTGAATCGAAGCAAAAATCAAAAATGTGCAAAATATCAAGTCAAAGCGACAGCCTATTGTACATGGTTAGAGTACAGACATGTAGTGCTAAGGAAGTTCGTTATGGCTGCATTCACATCGCTCTATTTCGACTTTTTTGGTCACATGTTTGTATGTCATGACTGTTCATGTTTATAATTACAAGTGACTTTTATCTGACTGTAAAAAATGGCATGTGCACATCGATATGCCTTAACTGGCACCATCATGAGTTTGTGCAATCACTCATACATTGCAAACAATTGATGCGATTTTAGCTAAAAATATGCTTGGGATTTTGCTCTGGCCGACGGCAAGCAGTTGGTTGGCTGACTTTGTTGATATCCAGAAGAAGGACAAAAGCCAGACGCCTCACTGCCGGGAAATCCCAGTGCTGCAAGTTGCTTGACGTCAGCGAGCGCTCCATGCTATGCACAAAGGCAAAAAGTCACCATATTTTTACCCTTCTTTATTTTTATACCTTCAGTTTACAATTACACTTTAATTTTGTGTAATTTATAATTTTTTTTTTTTATATTTCTGTTGTAATTCGACTTTATTCTGTAACTTTGTAAATGTGCATATTTCAAACTAAATATTTGTATTTTCTATTGCATTTTATTTAAACTTTTTGTGGCGGAACCCTTCTATTCTATTCTATATTTCCATTTTAGGTCGTGGGCAGTCGTATAAGCATTTCACCGCATATCATACTGAGTATTGGTGTGTGCATGACAAATAAATATGAATTTAAATGTTAAAGTCCCATGGATTTCGATATCGGACATGTATCTGCTCTAGGAGCACATATGACTTGGATCCAATCTGAAAAAAACATCAGATTTGTGCGTTCAGACGACCCTTATAAAAAAAGATCAGCGTCACATTGGGGTAAAACTTTGACATGAGTCACTTCAGGCTGGTAATGTGAAAGTAGCCTATAAGAATATTATAAATAAAAGTCCTGGGATTTAGCTGAGGTAAGGATGACACTAAGATGTAGACTGTTTTGGGAACATATAATCTTACAGGTGCAAAAATTAAATAAAAGAAGAAACGGAAAAGATTTGCATCTATAAAAATGGAAGTGGAATTCTCTGCAGTTAATTTGCTTTAGAAAAAAAAAAAGCTCATTCAATTACAGACCAAAGCTCTCTGCTTAGCTTCCCAGCCAGGGAATCTGCAGACATTAATTATTAGGTCTAAACATACAAATCCCACTTTGACATTTCCTGATGATATTACAATGCCAGCACTGAATAAATTGGCAAAGCAGCAAAGGGTGTGATTTAGTTCAAATTTAATCACAAAGTGTCAATTAGGAAACTTTTAAGACCAGTTCTGCTCGATGGTGACTTAAAAAAAAACAAAAAAAAAAAACAACAGCTACTGTTTGGCTTCGATAGCAGCACTAAGTGGAATTTTTTTAGCTGGGCAAATGAGAACATAATTAACATCTTAACGTGTTGGCTGCAAGCTGCTAAGACAACTTTGAAAGTACTTCCATGTTATATGAACAACAACTAAAAAAAACCCATCACACTTTTTCTTCACTTGGTGCTCTCCAATGTCCCGTGCTCTGTCTTGCGTGATAACGTTACTGTGTAATTTAATTCCAACCGTCTCCTGACACTTCCAAGCAACACTTGCAGCCATGCGTAAGCTTGAGTAGCGTCAAGAGCACAGCAGAAGCGTCACGATGCAAAGGCGAACAAAATAAATCTGTGTTCTGGTTCTCTTAAGTTATATTCGCACTCCGTGAAGCCTTGTCACCTGGCTGGTTTACCCAGGATGCTTTCACCGATTCGACCGTTTCCCCAAGCTGATGGCCTGTAGGGAGCCGCCCACATGCTGCTGTAAATACAGACAATAATAAAGCGTGGAGAGCGGCCTTGGGCTTAGTGCCAAGCGAGCATTAAACGGAGACAACAACACAACAGTTATACAGAGAGTGATACGCTGAAATTTTGCACGAATGAAATTTTTTTGAGCTAAAAAAAAAAGTTAAAAGAAAATCACTGTAAAATCTAATCTTAAAATAATGGTGAGTAAAGTTAGAAAGTGGCAAAATGTTGCTTGTTTACTTGGTCTTTTATGCTCGTGTTCTGTAATTGTAAGCCTACGTTTGTAGTTTGGTGTGTCCTGAATTTCAAGTTGTCTTTTTTTTGCGCTAGATAGAGTAACAGTCGTAGGGACACAAGCTCAAAAGGCTTGCGGTGCTGTGAATTACTTTCAGAATTAGATTCCACCCAGCGGCAAGTCGTCCGTGCCTCTGCATTTAAAACCCGATCATGTAACACGGTCACGAGGCGCGCAATCTCTTCTCTGTTTCAGGTAATTACTACGGCACTCCCAAACCTCCGGCCGAGCCCAGCCCCGTGCAGCCTGACCTGGTGGACCAGGTGCTGTTCGACGAGGAGTTTGAAACCGAGGTGCAGCGCAAAAGGACCACCTCCGTCAGCAAGATGGAGAGGAAGGACAGCGCGGCGCCAGAGGAAGAAGACGACGACGAGAGGCCGGCTCTTGTGAACGGGATTACAGGTGAGATTGTCGTCGCTGTATTTTTAATCCTTAAGTGAAATCCAGGATGGCGGGAGCGGATTTGATCCGATTTCCTGCTGTTGTAGCCCAATTGCCTCAAGGTTTAACATTGTTAGATGCTTTTCAGTTCACCGTGGTTGAACCATTGGTTCACTTTCTGTCAGATCATGAACTTTAAACGCAATCTCAGAAGTGCAGTTCACTGGAGGTTTTCTTGGCAGTTTAGTTTTTCACAACTCAACGGAAGCTCTCGATCTGGATCTGATTGACTTGTACGCGTTTGGGCAATCAAATGATCTCTAATAAAGTGAACAGAGAGTACACTACACTTAAGCAGATTGGGGATCTCTCCAAACACATTTTCCTGTGAAAAGGAATCGCTCACAAGACTTGTAATGGCTTAGAGATTGAGCTACAGCAATTGCCTCAAGATAACAAAAAATTCACTTACTTACATACTTATCTCTTTTCTGCCTGTCCGTTCCTGGTCCCCAAAGCGAAAACCCGGCTTATCTCCTCCTAAAGAACGACTCTAAACAACACCCATCTATCTCGTGAGGTAAATATTGAAAGAGATGCATATTGAAAGCCGATTACTTGCCTTGCGCTGTCGTCTGATGGATATTATGTACCTGATCTCAGACAGGGCTTAAGTGTGTGCAGATTGAGAACGTCAAGCTGCCAGGCTGGTGGTTTACTCCGCCAAGCCTGGGTCTCAAGCAAGCCTCCAGTGGAGCTTGTTAAGAGTATTGCTGTGTCATGCTGGACGAAAGCAGATTTAGGGATGAACATTAAAGTCAAGGACGCTGTTTGTCTTCAAATCGATCAGAGAGAGGGAATGAGGTATGAATACAATTCAAATAAGGTGTCAGTGTGCTGTGAGCTGGAAAAACAGGAGCCTCTTATGGGAATGTTCATGTGTGCCAGAAGACTACGGTCTTAAACATCAAGCTTCTGTCACCAGAATACTTATTGTTGAGTTTCTGTCCTGTTCTTCAGTGTTATGGACACCAATATGAAAAATAGGTTTTGAGAAATACATTAAAGTTTGTTGCACCTAGGAAAGCCATGTTTCTGGATTCATGATGTGCTGTCTTGATGTGTTTTGTCGAGCAGATGTGTTGCCTTACAGTAGCATCTCTAAGGTTTGTTCAATAACCGCCGCTTGTTTGGGAATAAATGGTTGGGATTTATTCTTTTCAGACAGCGTGGCCATTAGACACTGTTAAGGACTCTACTGAGTAATATCATTTTATCTACCATTGAGACATTTCAGGCACCTTCAAAAGATGACCCTGGGGTACCGACCGATGGGTTGACCCACGATGAACCATGATTCAGAATTAATTGCAGTTTAAACATCCTGGTGCTAAGCAAAATGTTACCGCCACTGTATAATATTATTCGGGCCTGTTACTGAGCTGTTCAAATTCTCACACGTGCACTAATTGTGTTTTTGCTCCCTATCTCTGCCTTGCGCGCTTGCCACAAGTGTCCGTTGCCGGATTACATTGATCAAATCCTCCCGTGCAACACTAAAACTCATCCACTTCACTAATGTCCAGGTCAAATCATATCAGTACCAGTAGCCCAATTATATATGCATATACTTTGTTTCACTAGAATTAGCCCAGTTTTTATTACCAAGATAATTAAAAGTATTCCTGTTATTGTTTAGGGCTGAAAGTTATAAAGAATTGGATGGTGTTACTTTTCTATGGAATCGAACTGACGGTTTCCCAAAATTCCCATTTCTCAAAGTTGGACTAGATAACCGTATCGTGCTTAATTGTGTGTGCTTTTTTCCATTCCGTTCACTTTAACCCTCATAGGATAAAATGTATTTAACACTCCACCTACCTAACTTTTCCTAAAAACCGGCCATAATATTTAGAGGACAAACACTGAACTTCACATGAAGGAAATTTCAAGCCTCCTCCCCAGTAAAATAAAAATAACTAAGCTGTAACACCAGTAGTTCCTGAGATAGGGAGTCTCAGAATCAGGGCTGCGCCTTCCTACTGTATGTAAGTGAATGGAGGAGTAGTTTTAATAAGAGCTGGCCTGCTCTCTCTCTCTCTCTCTCTCTCTCTCTCTCTCTCTCTCTCTCTCTCTCTCTGTGAGAGCAATGCAGGTGCAGGATTGTTATTGCAACCATGCTAAACCATGCCCGCTCCCCTCACACTCACTCAGAGCCACAGGTGCCTGTATGGCCAGATCTTACTGTAGGAATAAACCGTTTTCACCATTTTGCCCAGGTACACCAAAGCACCGTCTTTATAATGTCTTCAGAAATTGTATCCAGTTATTATTATTTTATTCAGTGTTCTTCAACTAAAGGAGGTCAGTATCTGGATCTAAGTATAGCGTGTGTCCACATCATTAAAAATTCATCATGCTCATATTGCATTTTAATTGAACAATTGAGTACTGAGTATTTTAAGATTTTATTTAAACATTGGATGTATCTTCATTTACGTCCCAGTGTAGAAGATCCTTGCTCTAAGTAGATCTTTAAGTTTTTTGGGGTTTTTTCTACCGTGGGTACGATCTGAAACATGAGTTTTGTGGTTTGTCAAACCATTAATTTCCTCACTTATTCCCACCTGGGTGGAATTTAGTGCCACCAATCCACCCACTTGCACATTTAGACAAACCCAGAGAGAGAACATGGATACTTTCACACAGATAGTAACGCGAGCTCAGGATTAAACCGACGCCCCAGTAGCTAATGTGCAGCCACGTTTCTTTCAGCCAGTAGTTACTAAACTAATATATGGCGAGATTGAACAAAACAGGGTGCATGCAAAATGAAGACCCAGCAAATGCAGGTCAAATCTTTGCCAATTACTCATAATGACACTGATATTAAAATCACATTAGCATCATTCTTTGGATATCGTCACTAAAATATGTCTTGTGTCACAATTGTAAGCGTCAATTAAAAGCTAATTAATCATGTAAATTTGTGGAACGAGAGTGGGACCTCCAGGGACTGCCGGTTATATCACATCACGATACCCAAGTGCCGAGTCCATCTGTATTACAATTTCGTTAGTATCCTGTTTATGTTCTACATTCTAGAACAATACAGGATTTCTCCTAGTCAAAAGTGTGAAATAATATACAGTGTTGGGTAATTAAGTAAGAACAGTATTGTCAAGTACTGTATGTGTGTATACAGTATATACACATACTTGACATATTGTACTGCAATGTTTTACCTCAAATACAAACATATACATTCGAAGAATAATAAAAAAAAATTATTTTGCAGTCAGTGTGTCGATACGTGAATCACCACTCAAACGAGTCACGGTATATAACTGTAAATCAATTCTTCCCCCATCTTTAGGGCAGCCTAATAGTGGGTCATGTTGAATCAGTACAGAATGATGAAGGACGGAATGCGTTGCTTATTGAGGTGTACAGAGAGCAGCCTTTGTCTACGTAGTCTGAGCGTGACTAAAGCACTTCACAGATGCCTAGATGTGTGCACGTGTGACGGAACGAACTTCCCCCGGCTGTCTGAACAGATGAGTCACTAGCTGGCTTTAAAAAGAAGACTTACCTTTTTCACTAAGAGTTTAAATCGGTAGTAATTAAAAAAGAAAAAGTTGCATCTATGGCTGGTGACGGTTAACCGAGTTGCCACGGTAACAGCCCTGATCATGACAAAAGCTCATTTCATGATGATGATGTTTTTTTTTGTTTGTTTTTTTTTCCCCTCAACGTGTGAAAATAATTGAACTTGTTTAAAAAGTTGATATCCTAGATTAATATTACATTCAATGTCTAGTGTAGAATGGAATCGTTGTGTAGAAAAATGGCTGTCGGAGGCGAGCTGGTTGAAAGCGTCGTCTGTATCGGGGGTGGGTGTTTGGCTTGACGGTCTTGTTTTAAACCCTGACTTATCAGGATAAAAGTAAAGTTAATGTACGCCGAGTTAGTTCAGTATGACTATAGACTCTCTGGTTACAATGACTGCGTGGGCAGAAGTTGTAAAGTTTATACCTATAGCACCTCTTTGTATCCAGGACAGATCTATACTGCGCAGGTTCAGCGTGTCAATGCAGTAGGTGTTTCTCTCTTATATAACTCTGTGTATTGTCTGGTTATTTTCGTGCAGGTTTTGAGGGAAAGTGTAGCGCTTGTAAGCCCACCCATTTCTCATTATTTCTTATGTTGGTGCACATTTTGTGACAAGTCAGGCAAGACTTTATGTATTTATTTATTTATTTATTCATTATTTTCTTCTGGCTTTTGGGTGTTTGCAGCTGTTTGACTCTTTGAAACACTGGTCATGTGTAAGTAGGATATTTGCATCCAGAGGAACCGCCTTTAAGGCCTGGTGCATTCAGACGGCCTGGGCAGACTGATCTGCGTCTGGCAATTAACATACACAATTCACGCCCCTCTCTCTATCTCTCTCTCTCTCTCTCTCTCTCTCTCTCTCTCGCTCCGTTCTCACCTGGAACGCCTCCTGCCATGCAAATTCCCCCTCACTATCCTCCCTCTCTCTCTTTCTCTCTCTCTCTCTCTCTCTCTCTCTCTCTCTCTCTCTCTCTCTCTTTCGTTTTCCCCTGGCAGTAACAGACTTTATGTGAGAGTGCACCTCAGTGTCGAGATGCACATTGTCCCTGCATCTTCTCATAAATCCAAACTTTCCCTCTCCTCCTTCTTCTTTCCCTGTTATACCTCTGGTCACAGAGCACAAAGAAGGCACTGATTGGAGGAAGACCGTGCCGAGCTACACGCAGCCCGGCAGCGGCATGGACCTCGGGGCCTGGAGCATGCTGCCCGGGGACGAGACCCAGGAGACTCTGCCTAAGAATTGGGAGATGGCCTACACCGAGACCGGCATGGTCTACTTCATAGAGTGAGTGCGGCAAATCTTTTATGCATTTTTTTTTTTTTTTTTTTTTTTTTCGTAAATTTTCTCTGGAACATTGTTGAGTCAGCAGCAGTTTAAAACAATGTTAAGCTTTGAAATGCTGCACTTCATTAAAGCACAGTCTGCTTAGACACATACAGCCAGTTCTCCTCATATTGGTAGAACTGTGAATTCATTGCAATATCGCTGGCTTCATATGAGAATAAATAAGCCTGTTGGTGGAAATGATGCTTTTATTGTCCTTCTAATTTGCAAAGTATAAATAAACACAGTCCAGCACAAGTTTCACAGCCGTTACCGCTCACTTTTCACTTACCTGTGCTGTGCTAAATGTGGACACAGCCATAAATATCAGCTTTATAAATAGACCGGGGTTTGTAGAGCTAATCTGCAGGGCCGTGCCGACTAGACCTGATGTTGACAGACCTGTGGCCGCACGAAGTCGAGACATGTTTTACATGATACCTCGGGCTAATGCAAATGACCGATAAGGACAAACAGAAAGGGCAGCATGGGACGATTGTGCTGGCTGGTAAAACCATGCTTCATAAGTGGATTTATTTATTTATTATTATTATTTTTTTTTTTTGTAGGAGGCTTTTTAAGGGCAAAAAAGATAGCAAAGAGCCGACTCCATTTTTCTTCAAGGATGGGATTGGAACAGGAACACATGTGCATGCGCAGAATTCATTGTTGTAAAAACTTATTAAACATCTAAATATTTGCATCTACAAAATGATTGTGCATGCACGTTTATTTTTTCCCCCTTGTACACTACAGCTACCGTATACCTACTTGACCCGTATACCTGCAGAGTATGTTAGCTGAAATACAGTACTGTATGTGTACAGTCTTGGCTATTTAGTCATACAAGTATACACTGATCAGCCATGACATCATGACCACTGACAGGAGAACTGAACAACCTCGATCACCCACTATATACCAGTAAACCTGGTGACAGCATCATGGACACCCAAGGCTCACCACGGCAACCGAAGGCCAACCCATTCTGTCCGATTCCATAGAAAAGCCAATGCAGCGGACATCGCTGAAAAAGAGTCACGATAGAAAGACACCAGAACAACGAGGCCAAGACTCCCTTCCTAACTCCCCAGATCCCAAACCGATTGAGCACCCGTGGGAGGCGCCAGACAGACGGAGGCTCACCCCCGCAACCCAAAACACACAAAGGATCTACTGACAACGTCCTGGTGCCAGACCGCACCACACACCCCTAGACGTCCTGTAGAGCCCAGTCCCGAGGGGCCAGAGTCGCCCAGGAGCACAGGGGGGAGGAACCCAAAACCTAGGCCTAGGTGCTTTGAATGGTAAAACTTTTAATATCATGACTGATCGGTGTATGCTCTGATTGTTTGTTTACACACACCGTACAATTTTACACACAAATTAATTAATCAGTTACAGATGATGTTCTGTACCTCAGACCTTGAATAAAGTCTAGATGTGGGTCTTTGACCTAAAAAAAAAAAAAAAAAAAAAGCTTGAGCGTTTATTACAACATAACATAATGTAATTTTATTTTTTTTGGTTAATAACAACCAGTAAAATTCACCATGATAGACAATGTAGGCTGAGTGGAAACATTTAAACATTTAATAGCCGTACTTTAGGATATGTGGAGAATAAAGGGCAAACATTGACATTGACGGGTGAATTAGGATGCACCACATTTGTCGCACGTTTGTTGCTCAGTCGTTACACTCCTGCGTCGCATCGATAACCTAATCAGGCCTGTATGTAAATGCAGATGATCAGGCAGATGATCTGACCACAGTGTGTACATACCCAATCACACCCCCTCACAACGCCTTCTCTGAGTTCAGTGAAACAGTGATTGTTAAACATTAAAATATATAATAAACAGATTTCACTGAACTTTTCCAAGCTGTGGTGCGATCTGTCCTGGGCAGTGTAGACAACTCTACTGGCTGTGCTTAGCATTTATTAGTTAATCAATTAAATATGACTGGACATGCTGTTATGGGATAATCGTTAGAGACCATGTGGTGTCATAATTCCTGGCTAGAAGTTGATTATTTTCTTGGATTTGCAGTACGAGTGTTTTATGTCTCTGGCGTAGAGTCGTTCAAAAAATGGATTTATAGCTACATGTAACGTGAATCATCTATGAAATCTGTCATGTTGCTTCTTTACCAGCCTCTCTTTCATCTCTCCATCCATGAACATTTTTACTTTACAGCATTTTTTACACCACTGGACGTTTCATTGTTACTACCAAATCCTCATCTTGCTTTTATTAATAATTCATAGCAAACAATTCTAGATGTGATAAATTTGGCATGATGCATCAGAGCACCAGGTTTTTCTAATATATATTTAAAGCATATGGCAGCCACAATGTGTATAGTGGTATAATTGCTATTTGAGAGTTTTTTATTTATTTATGCCCCCCCCACACACACACGCACACACACATACACATCTTGCAATCCTAATCTTCGCAGCTGTGGGAAAACTATCTGAAGCAGACTGTAAATCTGCAAGACTCTGCTTTAATTTAAAGAGAGAAAAAATAAGCCGTATATCAACCAGCAGTGCTACTCAATCCTCTCTCTCTCTCTCTCTCGCTCTGTCTCTCTCTCTCGCTCTGTCTCTCTCTCTCTGTCTCTCTCTCTCACTCTGTCTCGCTCTCTCGCTCGCTCCCCATGATGGAGGAAATTAATATTCTGTTCCGCTTTCCCATTGGGCCTTAAAGGCTGAAGCTTTTACTGCTTGGTAGTGAAGAAAGCGCTACACCTGTCATGCTCAGTTGATATTTCAAAGTCGTTTCTTTCTAATCAGACACCTTCTCCCTGGGGAATCCCGTTTGAAGCGCTGACTCTTTAAACAACTGCTTTGAGCAAGGTTTTTTTTTTTTTTTTTTTTTAAATACATCTGGGAAGTCTGAATGGATAATAGCAAATCCCAGCTTTGACCACAGCATTTTTCACAGCATAGTTCTAAGTGTGTTTTCTGAATGAGAAGACGCATAAGGTTTTAAGGTTTTCACGTAAGCAAGCTAAACGTAATGCTAAAGCTAAATTTTCCTGTTTTTTTTTTTTTGTTTGTTTGTTTTTTTCATTTAGTCTATTGCTTTGTTTTTACTGTTTTTTTTTTCTACAGTCACAATACGAAGACTACAACCTGGCTGGACCCACGGCTGGCTAGAAAATCAAAACCCCCTGAGAAATGTGACGAGGGAGGTGAGATGGTTTACTTTCTATGACACACACATACACTCTTGCACAACCACCAATTAAATTTCACTTAATGACAATAATAAAAAAAAAAAAACATTTACTCTGTGTATATACAGTATGAATCACAACGACATCCTCAGTAAAAGTTAAAACCCGAATAAGCTTAGCTCCTAAGGCTAGCTGTTAGCAGTAAGCCATTAAACCTCCCATCTTTAGCTCTTAAGAAACAGACAGTTAAACAGACACATAAGCCTGGTTTAATTTTTTTTTATTTTACTAATCAGGTTAAAATTGAGAATGTCACACGTTTGATCTGTTCCTGCTAAAAGCCCATGAAATTATCCAAAAGTTGTTGAAAGTTCCCCAACTATTCTCTAGTATATGAAAATTACTGTACTATCCTGAAGATTTATCTGGCTTCGGCACGCAATACAAGCCTTAATTACTGTAGCAGCTCAGTGTGTTTAATGAATGAGCTTAACAATCAGTCACTTTTAAAATAGTTACACTTCCAGATTCAGGATCGGAAGTAGGAACAGATCGACACTAGCTTTAAGATTTTTTCTTTTTCTTTATTTGGAATTGGATAAGACTAAATTAGGTAGAAAATCGGGGAAAAATCCCCTCCAAAAAAATATAAGTCGCTGATACATTTGTAAATGATACGGCACCCCGGAAGCAGTTAGGGTTAAGGGCCTAGCTCAAGGTCCCGGTAACCTGGGGGTGACTGGGTTTGGAACCGCAAACCTTCAGTCAGTAACTCAGTGCCTTAACCCTCTGAGCTACTGTACCACTGCTACCCTAGGACATAGTCAGAAAACTGAATTAGGACACCACTACTACAGTTTTATTAGTGCAGGTGCTGAGGGACAACAGCAGAATGCATCGAACCATACTTTTCCATGCATTTCTTTTCAAAAATAATAAATCTGTGCATCATCATTTCAAACATGCAGCATGGAAGCTCATCAACACAGCCTCATGTATGCATATAGCTCATGCATGGATGTACAGTAGAATGCTTCATCTGGGGACAAAGTAATGACCAGGGAGTTGAACTGTCCTCGATAATATCAAAAAAGTGTGAGTGTGGGTTTATTTTTGGATGTTGCATAATAAACCGGCAACAAAAATACCTGAGTCCGGAACTTCTTTGGGAGCGGGTGAAGTAAAAACACTTCTTTACACTTCATCCAAAATGATATGGGTTATACTTACTTGCAAGTTAAGTTACCTAGTCTCTCACACATGTACACACACACACACACACACACACACCAAATTCTGAGCATCATGTTTGTTCCTGGCACACACATTAAAGTCAAGCAGACAGGCAGACACTGAGCGAGAGAGCGAACGTGACACTCGCGCTGTCTCGCTTTGCTAACGGCTCTTAGGGGCAGACTGGAGAACTCATCACCATGCCATCTCACCCCTGAAATCCTTGCACCATTCTGGCATGAAGAGTGTGCCTGTCTCACAGTGTCACACACTCGTTTTTTTTTTTTTACTCCCGCAGTGCGGCCAAAGACAACTAATGACTCTCCCTAGTTCACGTCCAGATCTTAGTCGACAACTCGGCCTGTTTCTTTGCGCTGTCTTTTTTTTTCCTCTCCAGACTTCTTCTAGACTTTCTGCTGATGCACACAAGCAGCCAGGATTGTTGACTAGCTCAGAAAAAAAACATTGTTGGAGAACGCTTCAGTGATCTGATTGTGTTTTAATTGGAGCTCATGCGTCTTTCTGTTCTTCCACAGAGCTGCCGTACGGATGGGAGAGGATCGAGGACCCACAATATGGCACCTACTATGTGGAGTAAGTGATGTACAGAACAACTGATTTGCATTTTAAACAACGATGTGATTAGGTTCGTTTGGGAATATGTTTCATCTGCCGAACAAATGAATATCATATAGCGATGTTACTGTTTTCATTGTGGCAGTGTAGTTTGTAATGCTTCTTGTATTACATAGAGATGTATTGCTCCTACGCAAATCAGTAGTAGAGTAGTGCACCTCTATGAGGATTATACCTTTGTGCCACCATCTGACCAAACCTGGGCTGAACAAATCAAAGGTGCAACCATGAAACGCCGCATGATCGTATGCTTGTTCATTTTTCTTCGTCTTTATCGACGCACTCAGCTAGCTTACATGCTTGTCTTGTGTAAATAAGTCCTTAGTTAACCTAGTCTGTTTATTTTCTGTACAACAAAAGAGCAAAGTGCGATATCACTTATTCAGTAAACTAGCTAATAAATTATTATTGGTCTTTTCAACCAAAGTTAGTACATGTTCAAGGTGTCTTTGGAAAGCATATGCACTACCTGGCTCAAAAAAGTTGCACATACACAAATATTTAATTCAGCCTCCTTTAGCTTTGATTACAGCACGTAATGTGGCGGCCGGTTCATGTGTGAAAATTGTTGCTCATGCTCCAAATAACCACTCTTTCACAACTGGAGTCCTGGAATATGTCTGTGCCATCAGCGAAGGAAAAAAAAATCTATTTTCATGAAATGCATGATGCAGTATGTATGATGGATACATCACTTTAGTCAAGTCAACTCAAGTCAAATTTATTTGTACTGTATATGTATATTCATGTGTACTGTATATGGTTGACCTACAGTTCTTTACAAGGTTAATAAGAAAATTGGTGAAAATAATCAAAAATAAAACATAAAATAGAGGAAGGAACAGAAATGTCATACAAAATCAGCATGATAGAAACTGAAAATAAAACAAAGGACAAAAGCATATAAAACATGACTATAAAACATTTGATAAGAGCAATTGATATACAGTGGGGCAAAAAAGTATTTAGTCAGCCACCAATTGTACAAGTTCTCCCACTTAAAAAGATGAGAGAGGCCTGTAATTTTCATCATAGGTATACCTCAACTTTGGGGCTGTCGCTGGGCAACACGGACTTTCAACTCTCTTCAAAGATTTTCTATGGGGTTGAGATCTGGAGACTGGCTAGGCCACTCCAGGACCTTGAAATGCTTCTCACGAAGCCACTCCTCGTTGCCTGGGCGGTGTGTTTGGGATCATTGATGATGGAGCATTCCATATCACCGCAAAGGCCCGATCACCCCAATGCTTGTATCTTGAGCGAGGAATGACCAATAGTGCCGGAGTGGAGGGTCAAACGCAGTGGGCAGGATTACGTTGTAGAATTCAAAGTTCAATTTAATACTCCAGCGCTAAACCATGAAGAGCTGTAAAAATACAAACAGTATAATTTTAAAATTGATTCTAAAACGAACCGGAAGCCAGTGTAGTGCACGCTGAACTGGGGTAATGCGTTCGTGCTTCGAAGTGATTGTGAGGAAACGTGCAACAGCTCGCTGAACAAGTTGCAGACTTTGATTTAATGACTGATTGATACCTGTGAGTAATGCATTGCAGTTGTCTAATCTTGAACTGATAAAAGCATGAATGGTGGTCTCCAAATCAGCACGACAGAGAAAATGTTTCACTTTACTCAGCAGGTGGAGGTGGAAAAAGCTAGCTCTCACTGTTGCATTTATATGTTTGTCAAACCTAAGATCCTTTTCAAAAATAACTCCTAAGTTTTTAACCTCTGTCTTTATGGAAGGAGACTGCCCCATCTAAGTCAAGGAAAAACGATTCAGCCCATCATCACCACCAAATAAAATCAACAAGTTTAGTAGAAACCATACCTTAACTTCCTGTAACCAATGTGATAATGGCTGTAGGGGGTTTGGTAAGTCAGGGCTTAGGGGCAGGTACAATTGCCCATCATCCTCATAACAGTGGAAGGACTGGTTAAACTTAATAAGAAGAACTAAAGGTAAAAGATAAATTCAAAATAAAACCGGCTCAAGTATTGAGCCTTGTGGTACTCCGCATGTCAGGGAGAGCCGGGATGACACAGATGTCCCCACTCAACAGCAAAGCTTCAGTTACAAAGATATATGATGTAAACCAGTCAAGCACTGGACCTTGTAGATCTACTAGATCTCTAAGTCGAGTAATTAAAATGCGCTTTATGTGCTTCACTTCTTACTCTTACAATCTGGAATCATCAGGTCACATGACATTGTTTATTATTATCAAACATAGCTGTGATTTCTGCTGACCGTTTTTTTTAGTGATGCAACTTCAAGCGTTAGTTTGTTTTTAAACCACTTTTCATCTATGACGTTAATGGTTTAGCACTGCCCTTCCAGGTTTTAGTCATGTTTCCCCAGAATCATGCAGGCCAATAATTTGAAGCTTCTGAAATGAGAAAAAAAAATTGTCTCTTATGGGGGCCAGTCAGTGTATTTATCCTTCTTCACTAGACGACGGCTTAGACTGAGAGACTGATAATGCAAAGAGGCAGCTAATTAAGCTAAGAACCCATTTAAATGTCAGATCCACCTGTGTATAAGCTGTTAGGCAAAGCGATTGAATTTAGTACTAATAATAGCCAACTAAATGGAAGCAGCTAAAGCAGTGTTAAACAGTTTTTATTTTATAAGTTTAAAAATATTTAAGTTTTTTTCTTCTATTAATATTTTTTAATTATTATATTGTATATATTTTTGTATAAATGAAAGTGTATTTAAAAAAAAAAAAATATATATATATATATATATATATATATATATATATTTAAATTCATTAATGTATTATTAAAGAATTATCCAGAGGACACCGGTTGGTCA
>JAQMYJ010000015.1:20808904-20829375 GCA_030014305.1 Clarias laeviceps | reverse complement strand
TTTTTTGTTAAGTACATAACTCCACATGTGTTCATTCATAGTTTTGATGCCTTCAGTGAGAATCTACCAATGGAAATAAAGAAAACACATTGACAGATAGATGAGAAGGTGTGTCCAAACTTTTGGCCTGTACTGTACATACATATTTCTGATTCAAGAAAATTTTCTGATTCAAGAAAATATTTAGCTGCATTTTACACATTTTCTTATTTTTTTTCTTTTTCTTTTTTTATAGATTTCATGATGAAATGGATTAAATTGACGTTATCAGTCATTTATCTGTTATAGACAATCCATACATTATGACTAAGGAAATATATGACATATATGATATGGAAGAATATGATATCTGTTTAATTATTATTATTATTATTAAGTAATAATACACTGAAGCACCTTAAGTCTAATATTTACGTGAGACTGATTATTGCTTTTATACAACATTTCCAAATACACAATTTATTATCAACATTTTTATTTTCTCTGCCACCCATACACAGCAAACCACACGGAGAGTTCAGACGCGATTTGAAACGACTTTAGAAGTTACTAAAGAGACAAAGTGTTGTATCCAATGTGTGTTCTTGCTGAAAGCACTTCTATGACTGGTTTTGAATGTGGGTCTCCACTGTTTCCGGACTGTAAAGACATACTTTCACCCATGCTGTAACCAACAGTTAACAATTAACGATTGTTAGATCACCTGTGATGTTACATGGAGTGATTCATTGAGCTAAACGTCCCAGAGCTGTTATGCTCAATATAACCACTCATGGAATGACTCTCATCCAATCAAATTAGTGTTGTATAATAATAACTCAAATCTTTCATTTAGATACATTTTGGCTATTCATTTAGTCACTTGGCTAAGGGACTCTAAATTGAGCTCAGGTGCATCGTTTGCTTCGAATGTCCCAAGATGCTTGACTGGAGTCCAACTGTGGCTGATTCAGTTGATTTAGAAAGACACACACCTGTATATGTGTGTTTAAGTTCCTTCAGTTCACAGTGCATGTGAGAACAAAACACAAGCCATACGCAAGGATGTTAAAACCATTCGTAAAGCTATAAACACTGGGGCTCCTTCGTTGTGAAATGGAAGAAGTTTGGACCCACTGGGAGTCCGAGTGAAACTGACCGTCCAGGCGGATTGCTCAGGGAGGTGACGCGGAACTCGGTGACCAGATCAGATCAGATCTCTAGAATATTTCAATACAGTTACAGGAGAAACTACTAGAAGGACAGAAATACTCAGATAGTTCTGCTTTTCAGTGACAGGAGACAGGAATGGGGGTCAGAATTGAGGTAAATATAAATAATAAGAACAATAAGAGATTTCTTGTAGACCACCTGCTCCAGACTGCACATGACGTCAAACTAGGTTCAAGGTTAAACTGTGACAACAACCGAGGCGTACAAGCGAACTGATGCTTCAGGACAGGCCTGAGTGGAGACTTGAGCATCGTAGAAGATCTGTGGAGACACCTGAAGTTGGCAGATCACAGATGCTCCACAACCAATCTCAGTGTTTAAGAGGATCCGTAAGGACCCTCTGAAATCTGGGCTTGTACAAAGTTTGACTTCTTTAGTCGAGAAGACTCTAAGCTGTAATTACTGAAAAAGCTTCTTCTACAACATATTGAACAGAACAATATGAATTTTGTCCAACACTTTACAACAACAAAAAACAAACCCGCTATGAATATAACTTAATAACTCCAGTTATACAGTATAACAACAGGCTCCTTGTGCTTGTCGAGAATCCTGTTAGACCTATTGTTATTAGTGTCAGTCCTTTCGAGTGTACTTGACTCACAAAATAAATGCTCTTTTCTGCCCTAATTCCCAAGCTTTTAATCTTTTTTTAGTCGTTGCCCCTCCAGTCTTCTCCCCTCCTGACTTGTTCTGTTCCCCCGTTCTCATTTTCTACCTCTCACTTGATCTCTCCTCCCGCAGGTCAGACATCTCCTGTGAAGTCTCTGAAGCCTGTAAGTTCATCTAAGCACTTTTAATCACAGAATTGTTGGGAATGAACACACACACACGCTTCAGGGTTTGGAGTTTAATGATATCAGGCTGCGCTCTTAATGATGACGCGTGTGCTGAATAATGAATCGGCAGCGCCGTAGCAGGGCTGAGGCTCAACACTCTGCTACATTATTCACTAACTCCTAATTCTCAAGGATTTATTCGTGGAACATAACTGATGCAGGTTTGCGTCTAACCAGTCTAGTTTGGTAAGATTTCTGACTCTTGAGGCACGAGCTTTGAGCACATTAAAAAGCACTGAAGCAGCTGTGTGTGTATTTCTCATAATAATATAATAATAATAATAATAATAATATGCGACAAGCCTTTATGTTTGTTGTTGTTAATATTTAATATTTCCCGTGTTTGTGTGTTAGAGTGCCACGGGAATGCCAATACAGATGCCAGTGAGCCAGAAGCACGAGTTGACCACCACCACACTCAGCACGGACAGTCCAAGTCCCGTTGAGCCGCTGCCCCAGATGCTGCCCCAGATGCTCCCCCAGATGCACCCCCAGACTCTGCCTCAAGCTCTTCCCCAATCACTCCCTCAAGCTCCTCCCCAGTCACTGCCCTTCCCTCCTAATGTGGTGCGCTCCAACTCACCCAAACTGGATCCATCCGAACTCTACCTCAAATCCAAAGCCATCGTTGATAGCAAGCGTGAGTAACATTCACATTCAACACAACCAGAACAGAAACAATAGTATAGCATAGCAACTGGTAGTGTAGTATAATATTACCAAATGGGGCATAATATAGCCTGCAGTAGGAGTATGATGATGGATACGGTAATTGTGTTTAATATGGTATTGTTTAGAACTTATTGTTTATTGCGCAAAACACACGCTTCATTTGTATTATTTTCACATTTGTGGACCAATCATGCAGCACCAGCGCAGTGCATTAAATCATACAGTTCAAGGGCTTCGAAACACCTCAGTGATCTCGGATGATTGTCGGTGCCAGATGGGCCAATATGAACACTTTCAGAAACTGCTGATGTTCTGCCATTTATTCTCACGTGCATAGTTTACACAGAATAGTCCAAACAAAAATCCACTGGACAAGAGTTCAGAGGGCGGAGCCACCTTGATGATAAGAGAGGACAGAAGTGAACCGCCAGGCTGGTTTAAGTTCACAGGAAGGCGTGACTCTTCGGAAGCATGCACTGCAGAAAGTAAATCTCCGTGTTGAGTTTAAAATTATGAGACCGACTGAGCTCCTAGATCAGTTAAAAAAACGAGGGAAGAATTACTTCAAACGTCTGCCGCACATCCATACGCTTACCAGCCGGCTTTGACGTGGTCGCTGACCGGGAAAGAGAGACACAGATGCAGATGATGGTTTCTGAATGTTCTCTCTGGTTTCTTTACAGAAAAAGAGGTGTATAAAATCAACACTTTATACACTTTCCCAAGTCTACTACATCAAAGCCTTCCGCATGTTGTATAGAAACAAAAGGGTTCCGGGGAAATAAAAGGCTTGCGGCAAATCACAGGAAGTATTTCCACATAAGGAATAAGGAAAAGCCTGAGAAATTTAACACCATCTAGGGGAAATATAAAAAAATTAATAAAAAAAAACACTTATTAATTGAAAATATTGTAATTCTAGTCCAACGTACCTAAAAAAGAAATTCATGTAAGATTAAAACAAAGTGAATATAATATTACTAAGTCCATTTCTAGACATCTTTTACCAAGTATTTCAGCATAAATTTTAAGCATTTCTGTGGACAAACTAAATGTGTAAAAAAACAAAACAAAACAAAAAACCAAGAAACTTGTGTTTAAAACCTCAAAATTGACTTAATCTTATATTTGGGTTGTTGTAGATAAGATGTTGATGCAGAATTTGATGAGATTTGAGAGGCTATTACTTTTTGCAGTGTGGTGACCAAAAAGAATCTTAGAACATTTTAAATGTGAGGTGGGTGGAAGACCTCATGTAAGACCTCACAGTAAACTGGACATTTGGAAAAGAAAATGGAGAAAAGAGACATACATTTTTTGCAATCTTTAACTCTCGTGTATGTTTTTTGTGCTGCTGCCATGTGATTAGCTGATTGGCTAACGATTGTGCAGGAGTACGGGTGTTTCTACTAAAGTAGATAGTGAGTGGGATCTCATGATGTAGACGCCCTGAGGGAGGACTTTGTAGTAGGTCGGTATGGTATAGTAGAAGGTGATAGGCATTGCAGTTAATGAAGGCATGATGTAGTATAATAGTCCTGTAGCAATCTGGTGTGATATCTGGTATGGACTAGTGAAGTGTAGATGCTACAGAAACCTTAACACTGTCTTCTCGTACCTGCAGCTACAAACACCAAGGAACTGGACGTGTTTATTAAAAGGAACCAGGAGTCCGGCTTTGGCTTCAGAGTGCTGGGTGGGGAAGGAACAGATCAGCCTGTGAGTGCTGCCCTCTTCTGGCACATTTCTTAACCTGTGGAGTTTTCATAGTAAATTTATTGTTATATCTAGAAACTAAGCATAGTTAATGTTCTGCCAATTAAGATGTCATAAATATAATGAATATTCCTAATCAATATATGCAACCAATCATTGTTCATAACAGAAATAGTTAAATCTCTGTCCTCCTCTCCATAGGTGTACATCGGTGCCATCGTTCCACTCGGAGCAGCAGAGAAGGACGGGCGCCTGCGGGCGGGTGATGAGCTCATGTGTATCGACGGAGTTGCCGTAAAAGGAAAATCCCACAAGCAGGTCCTGGAGCTTATGACCAACGCCGCACGCAACGGCCAGGTCTTGCTCACAGTGCGCAGGAAGCTCATCTACGCAGGTGTGTGTTCAGTGTACACACTTGTTTATTTACATACTCACTTTATATCCACAGAACACCGTCTGGTACGAGGAAAATACTGGAGATGTCACTGTTGATATGAAAACACATCTGGCACGATGAAAGAGTCCGAGGGATGTCATGACTGTAGGCAGGTTATAAATAACAGAACACATTAAAAACAAGACATCAAACATGTCCACCTACTCTGTATAATTTCAGGAAAAAAGCTGCCAAAAAAGACAAGCATTCACACATCTGCACGTTACGTTTCCAAATACGTACATTGCAAGATGCAGATTCCTACCAATGTACTTTCAATCGTCATTCCCCGTTTAATTTTTGATATTTCTTATTTATTTCTTATTTTAATTTGATGTTTTATGAATAATCCTGTTACCTTTCTTCCTTCTTTTCTTTAATTCCTTCTTTTATTTTTTTGCTCACCTACTTTGACTAATGTAGGTGACCTGCGTAAAGGAAAATAAAATAAAATGTGGTGTGTGCATTAAAACTGTTTAAAAAATTTTTTTTTAACACTTTTATCTTAATTATGAACAATAATTGCCATTAGTACCATACCATTGGTTTATGTGCCTGTAGTATTCACAAGATCGATTATAATGTTTTTTTTTTTTTTAATCTAAATAATCATACTGTCCAAGTGAAGTAGTGCGAAGCATAATAACAGTCAGCAGGAAGGCTCGGTGTGCTGCTCCAGGTTAAACATATGGAGCGATTCAGCTCTTTGCACAGCCTCTCGTCAACGAGTTAATGAGTAATAATGGGTTTGGCAGCGATGCTCAGCTCCCTGACGATGAATCTGTTTGTCCTTCATGCAGAAGGAAGAGAGGACGATGGCGGCCCGGCGCAGGCAGCTCCCCCTCAGGTCAACGGCTCTCCCAGAGCTCCTCACGCAGACGCTCCCGCCGCGAACCAGCCAGAGCCGTACGACGTCACGCTGCAGCGCAGAGACAACGAGGGCTTTGGCTTCGTCATCCTCACTTCAAAGAACAAACCACCACCAGGGGGTGAGAGGCAACAACAAAACTTTCAGGAGGTCTCATGTGCTGTAATCATACTGTAACTGTATTATTAAAGGCCATTTGCATCACCATTACAACATCAAACGAGGAGTTATAATAGCTAATAATAGCATAAACCATAAAAAAATACAAATAAATAAATAACCAGTTGAATGAATGTTTTAATGTCGACATCGTGTGTGTATTTGTAGAGGTGAGAGATGGTGATGTGATATTACACTGAAAATGGAAATGAAATCACTCCTCCTGTTACAAGCGTTCAGGCATCAAAGTGAACAGCGGAAGATGCTCTATTAAAGAGAGCAGGGTGACAAACCCATCAGGGACATGATGTGTGTCTCCTACTGATTTATTTAGTGTGAAGGATAACACTGTGCTGTACATGGCATTATGACAGTGAAACAGTAGCTGGAGGGATGATGCATGAAAGATGATTTCATGCATGCACTGATACAGTATGTTCATCCTGACGTCAAAACAAAAGACAATACTATGAATATTAGTTCTTCTCTACATATTAATACAGTGTATGAAGTGTTGTATACGTGTTGCTGTGTGCGGGCATATGATAGAACATCTGTCCTGTGAAACTCCTGAGAATTCATCTGTATGAATGTCTTCTCCATCTTCAGTGATTCCTCATAAGATCGGACGGATCATCAAGGGCAGCCCCACGGAACGCTCCGGAAAGCTCAAAGTGGGTGACCGCATCTCAGCCGTTAACGGCCAGTGCATCGTCGAGCTCTCACACAATGACATCGTGCAGCTGATCAAGCAGGCCGGCAACACCGTAACCCTCACCGTGATTCCTGAAGAAGGTGACATTTCATCTTATATTTCTGATTTTTTTTTTCTCCTCTATTGCTGTCTTCTTATTATTTTTATGCGCGCGTGTGTGTGTGTGTGACACCAGTGATAATCCTGTTTATTTTTCAGAGCACAGCGGCCCTCCGTCCGCCACAAGTTCAGCCAAGCAAAGCCCAGTGGCTCAGCACAAAGCCATGGGACAGCAGCCTGCCAGCCGTGATGACGGGTACAAGGCAGACGCATACAGCTCACACACTAACACACACACACACTGCTGTCTGACAGAGTGTCCTGACTAATGCGGTTCAGTGCCAGTTTTTTAACACATATTCTCCATGTTTTTTTATTTTTTTATTTTTTTTATAATAGACTCATCTTGAATAGAGATAGAAATCACGTACATTTACAGAATCAGACACCTTCTAACGCCATGGTCTTTCCTGAGTTTAATTTCTTTCTACATTGTAAAACAGTGCTGACGACATCCAAAATATACAATAATCTCTTTTCGACAGTTGATATTGAGATGTGTCTGCTACTTATGCTTATGCTAGGCGTAAAGCCGTTTCATAACGGCTCTAATCTGAGCTGCTGTTTGTTAATTGGTGATTTTTGAGGCTGGTAATTCTAAAGGAACTTCTCCTCTGCAGAAGAGGTCAGATTAATTAAGACACTGATGGTTTCATTAACTTTGCTTAGTAACGGCCCGGAGATGGACGAGAGAGAAGAGGGTGTGGCCTGGAGTAACTACAAATCCCTCCCCAAGAATGAGATCACCTCCAAGCAGGTAACACACAACTGCGTGCAGGTTAACTTTTTTAATCTTTCGACCCAACGTTTTACATAAATTAGCTATATCAACTGAACAAAATTAAATCAAATCAAATCATGCATCAAATTGAAAATTATTTGCATGTCATGTCTTTATAATAAATAATTTAAACAGTTTATTTGATTCAATAGACAACCAGATATTTGACAATTTGTGTCTTAAAACCACATGAGAAATAAATTCTATAGGAGGTGAAGAATTCTATCTCCATTAGCATCTTGGTGAAACATGGGGACGGTAGGATTTACACAGTATGTGCTTATGCGGTAGGGCTGTTTCCCCGTGGAGCTGGAGAGAGGGCCACGTGGCTTTGGCTTTAGTCTACGAGGAGGGAAGGAGTACAACATGGGCCTCTTCATCCTGAGACTGGCCGAGGACGGCCCAGCGCTAAAGGACGGCAGAATACATGTGAGTTTATCCCTGCTGTGACTAAACAACACTATAACCATCAGTATCGAGGATCAATCATGATGGTCATGGAGCTCTGAATATTAACGGCGTGTTTGTTTCCCGACAGGTGGGAGATCAGATAGTAGAAATCAATGGCGAGCCAACCCAAGGCATCACACACACTCGGGCCATCGAGCTCATCCAAGCAGGAGGCACTAAGGTGCTGCTGCTGCTGCGGCCGGGCCAGGGCCTGATTCCTGACCACAGTAAGTTACCCTTAGTCCAAACGTCCTGCTAGTTAAAAGAGGCTCTGGATTCATTGGTGCCCTTCAATAATTCATAACGCAAACATACAAACAAGTTTGTAGCTGCTTGTGAAACTGGATCTGTTTTTTTTTCCTTTCATAGTGCTTTGTGAGTCCTTTTGTTTTGTAGAAAGTGGTAGTGTTGCTTCAAATTGCATGCATTGGTCTCCCTCAGTGTATCATTTTCTGACTTCCTGTCTCTGTTTCACTCTTCCCTCTGGTTTCTGCTTCTCTGTTTGTATCTGTCTCTGTTTCTGTCTCTGTCTCCTCTTTAGGTCTGAACTCTTCTTCCACCCTGTGCTTCTACATGAAACCAGAGCATCACTAAAGGCTCTGTCCTTATTAGTCTTGGTAAACCTTGCCACTCCTCTGCCAATCTTTTAATCCTTCTCATCATTTACCCTCATCATAATCAGAACATATCACTGCTTATGGCTCTCTCTCTCTCTCTCTCTCTCTCTCTCTCTCTCTCTCTTTCTCTATCGTTTCAAAGTTTCACGATGTTTAAGGCATGCTTATTTAGACATAGAAAAAATGTGCAAATATACAAATATACAGAAAAGAATCATACAAAAATTTACAAATTCAACAGAATTGGATTACGGGTGATTTTTTTATTTTTTTTTATTTTATCTCAAAATAAGTTATCTTCAGTTGAGTTCATGGCAAATATTAATAAGACCTATATTTCTTGTGGTCCACGTATCTCGTCATGATTCGATCTGTTGTCTTCTTCGTTGGTTCTTCGTTTCGGGGTGCTGGAGTCTGGAGAATCCGTGTTTTGATTAATTAGGAAAAAGAAAGGAAACGTGATTAAAGCTGACGTTGTTTCAGTTACAGTAGCTGTTTATCTCACCCGAGAATAGCAACACGTTGGAGGCTGTGGAAAAGCTCAGTCGAGAGCATAAATCAGTGATTCAGCCCAATGACACCATGCTCAAAGGCACCCATATCGGAAGCTTGCGTGAATATCGGTAACTTAGCACGTAACAACATGGGCAGGACTAGCACCACAAACATAGCAGATGAACACATGTATACAATTCAAATGTACAATTCAAAAGTGAAGATGGGGTGGGGCGGGGGGGTGTATTTCTTTTAATTATTTATACCAGATAATTTAAGCAATTGATGTGAAGACTGAAAGTATGAAGTGTCGAGATATAGACCTGCATGTCCTTATTAAGGGTCAAATGCGAAAAAGCTGTTTTAAGTTTTATCTTGCAGGGCAAAGATCTGTTTTTACCAAAAGGCGATAAAAATGTTAGGCTCTCAGAAGTGAAAGCCTCTTTGTGTGTCTCATTTTCTGGTTCAGTTTGGTTCATCATATCATGCTGAAGGAAAAGGAAAGCTTCAGTGTTCGTATTAAGACTGTGTTTCATCAGCCAGGGAAAAAAAAATCTCTTACTCGAGGCTAGAAGTGAAACAGTTGACTGATATACTTGTGAAGTTTAAAGGAAGACTCCAGGCTGAAGCTCAAATATGTTTATGCATAAATATTTATGAAAGATATGTCTGTGAAAAAAGAAGTTTTAAAAAAGTAAAAGCTTTAAACGATGACTAAAGACCCGTTTCCCATTAAAAAAAAAAAAAAAAACAGTGTTTGACTGGTGGTACTTAGTTAGTATCCTTGTAACCCAGTGTAAGGATCTATACAATGACGGAAACTTCAAAGCACTTTCGTAAGTTGCTCTGGATAAGAGTGTCGCCTAAATAAATAACGCCTAAATTTAGTGTAAATGTTTAAAAAGTACATTTAGAGTTTCACTATGAAATGGACACCACTGAAAATCAATATGCAACTTGTTCAGGGTGGAATTTGCTGGAATTTGCTTCATAAAATAATGTCTGGTAAATCTCTATATAAACAATACAGCAGAATTCAAGGTGGAATTTGCTGGAATTTGCTTCATAAAATAATGTCTGGTAAATCTCTATATAAACAATACAGCAGAATTCAGGGTGGAATTTGCTGGAACAATACAGCAGAATTCAAGGTGGAATTTGCGGGAATTTGCTTCATAAAATAATGTCTGGTAAATCTCTATATAAACAATACAGCAGAACCTGTTGCAGCATAGCAGTGTCACTGTGAGCAAGGTTCATGAGGTTTGGGACGAAGTTAAGTGACTTACACAAACCTTGAACTCAACCCCAACGGAACACCTTGGCAATGAACTGAACCCCTGCCCTTTAGGCCATCTCGCTAACACCTAGTGCCTTACTTCGCTCTGAAAATTCTAGTGGAAATGGGTAGTTATTGTAACCGCAAACGAGGATCAAGTCTGGAATGGGATGTTCAGAAAGCACATACTTCCATTGGATTACGAGCATAATTCGTTCCAGAAGCGGGCTTGTATTTCAAAACATACTCGTAAACCCTCGTAAACCAAATAGAATTTTCCCATAAGAAATAATGGAAACTCAAATTATTCGTTCCACAGCCCCAAAAAATAAATACATAAAAATAATTAACACAAAATAAAACAAATTAACCTGCACTTTACCTTTAAAAAAAAAAAAAGTAAAAAAAACCCAGACAGATAAATGTTCCATTTGTGCGCGCAGGCGCTGTGTATGTGTGTATGCGTGTGAAGCTAAAGTAAGAAGCCCCTCCCCTCCCCCCCTTCTCGTCTTACACAGTTACCCTTCCTCTACTCTTTTCACACACGCGCACACAACGGAAACACTGTTTTATCGGAAAAATAAACAAGAAATCTCTCTGACACTCGATTGAGTGTGTATGGCACGGTGTCCAATGATGCGCGCGCAGACACAAAGAGCAGGCTGATACAAAGAGAGAAAATGGATCTTTAACCTCTCTAATAAGACTTGCTTTTGCTTTACGCGCGCTGTACACACACGCATACAAACACAAAATAAAATTTGTTTTACGCACACACGTGGTCACAGTGTTATAGTAAACAGTACACGCATGCACGGTTGTTGATTATACCAGTGAGAGACGCGCACAGCAGGGGAGACGATTACCCACAATTCCGCAGGGCAAGAGAGAGAAAAAACATTGGCTCAGTTGTGATCATGTGACGCTTGATGTCAAAACAAGAAGCGCATGGTGATACATGATACTCGGTACTCGTAAACCAAGACTTGTTCGTTTTCCAAGTAAAAATTTATTTAAAATCTTTGCTCGACACTGATTACTCGCAATCCGATGTTCCAGTGTATGGGTCTGATGGTCAGGTGTATCACTTCTGGCCATGTAGTATATCTAGACTGTATCAATACAAATTTAAATCATTTTAAAAACCTTATTGTTTCTGAATGTTTTTAGAGATTTATTTAAACTATAACTTTTCCATTTATTTCAGGTGTTATGGAGACGGTGACGACTCCACCTGCAAACTATCCAAAGTACCCTGCACCTGATGAGCCATCAATGCTACCAGCTTTGTCCTCCACCTCTCTCCTGTCCCCAGAGGCTGCGTCACTCCCTTCTCCCTCCCGTGGTCTCCATCAACAACACCGGGATCGCAGAGAACCCAGGACAAGCAACTCCAGCCTGTCTCCCCGTGACACCACTCCTAGCCCACAGAAATTAGACAATTCGCGCACAGAAGGCAAAGAGCGTTCACGTAGTCCGAGGAAAATGGAAAAGAAGCCTTCAGTTTCTGTGCAAAACAAAAATGCCAGTGCAAGCACTCAGAGTCTGGACCTATACACGGACAGGAAAGCCCCAGGGCAAAAAGACAGAGGCGGACGTTCAGCAAGCCCTAGAAAGAGTCCCAGAAAGGAAAAAGAGACTGGCACCAGACAGCCATTTAAGGGATATGAAGAACCACAGAGGTATTTCGATGGGCAACATTTTAATTACGGATCTGGTGGGAACTTTTTCAAAGAGGAAGACTTCGACCCCCGACAGGACAAGGAGACCGGAGAGACGTGGCCTGAGGTTCCCAGATCGGATAACGAACGGCGTCACAGGGAGAAAGGGGTTGATCGGTCCCAATCCCAAACCCTCATTGACAGGGCCATGCCAGAGCATCATCCTACGAACCGCCATCGAGACCCCAGAGAAGGCCGGCACAGAGGGGGAGCAGCCGAGGAGACCAAAAGGGATACGAGGGGGTCTAGCAGTGTCCCACCAGAGACTTCCTGGAATGGGAACCCCAGCAACAAGAAATCTCCCATCAGCCCAGGTCCATGGAAGGTCCCCAGCTCTGCGAAGATGCATTCTCAGGTGGACGGGCTCTGATGCTTGGTTGGGGTTCATCAGAAATGCCAGGACACTCACTCTGAATCACTGTGCATATTTTTTTACGTGATTTGTACAGCAAACCGTCTTCGCCGACTTTCAGACGATGCGTTCAAGTCCACGGTAATCCGTGTTATGAGTTTCCATAACCTCCTGTCCAGGTTGGTTGGGCTTGTCCCACCAACGACGACACCTGTTGGTCTCGTATCGTGCCAATCAGAGACTCGTGCTGGAAAGATGTGACACAAATCCTGTGAGGTGCGACCACTGAATCCTGTGTTTTCCGGAGTTGTGAAGGAGTGTTTTTCATTTCTTTTGTTTCTTTTTTATTTAGGTTAATAATTATTATTTGGGATTTGACGTGTACAGTCTTTTACCTTGTTTGAAATACAGTCTGTCCGTAATGCATCTGTGCGGTTTGCTTCATCATTGCATGTACAATTTGATCAAACAATGCTAATCGTGTACACGCTGAATGAAGCGAGGCCAGCGTTGCCAGCGTTGGCTTTGATTCATTGTTAGCTGCATTAGCAGTGCCTGATTACGCTCTGGGTCACAAAGCGTAATCAGAATGCACATGTATTATTTAAGCCTAACATCACGGTTATCGCAGTGGTTCGTCCTTTTTCCTGACCAGATACTTGTGCTTTGGTATATCGTTTAAGACATGTGAGCTTATGAAGAACACTATGTAATTTATTGAAATGGAAAAGTAATATTTCTGTAATCATATGTAAACCTTGTGCACCAGATCCTAAAGCGCTTGAATCATCCATCCCTGCTTTAGGGTTGCTGACTCTGGCTGCACAACACGCTTTAGGGTATGTATTTTTCACAGTGCTGTAGCTTTCACAATTATGCATTGTGTATCATATAGCAAGGTGTATGTACATTGGGGGAAGTAAATGAACTAAATACTTATTTAGTCATATCATATTATTAAATGAAGGTAAAATTGGGATGTTTTTGATAAATCATATTTTTTTCATACAATCTAACATATATTTTGTCATATTACTTTATCTTTAAATTTTTTTTTTTACTAAAACTAATACATATATGGATAAACATTAAGGTAGCCAGATATTATTGGAGAACAGGTTGGTGTGAAATGGGAGTCTATATTGTCGCTATATAAGGTCTATGCGTGTTTAAAAGCCAAATTGATATGTAACGGTTATTTACTTTAAATCCATGTAGCTCATCAAATGTAGCTGATTTGGCCGTGTGTCTATGTGGGTTTTGCATTATGATTTATAAATGATATATTTCTCATAAAATTTAGTAACAATTGAAAAAAAAAAAAACAGTATCTCTTCCTATTTATGTATGATTGTGATTGTGTACACAGATATGAGAAGAGTGGCAGCTTTGATACTTGTGCGATTGATTTCGATTCCTTATTCCACCCTATAATATCATTTGTCGATGTATCGTTGATCATTTTGCAATACAAGTTTATATCATGCCATCGCATGGTGTTTAAGAACTGAAATCTATTTGGTTCTGATCAAAAATGTGAAGCCTTTTACAAACTATCGGAATGTTTTTATTTTATTTTTTTTGTTTTTTGTTTTTTACTGAAAAATTAAACGGGGTTTGTTGTTCGATTCCTGTGGTTCATTTCCTTGTGTGTATGTCATCTCATCTTATCTCATCTCATGTATATGAAACTGTGGCCTTGTTTTGCTTTATTTTAAAGAAGAAGAAGAAAATAAAAAGGCCTTCAGGTCTCTACATTGTGGTAGTTGTAAATGTTTATAAAATGTACAGCAACTGGTTAAATAAAAAAAAAATCTGTAAATCACCCCATTTTTTTAAAGTAATTAAAAAAAGATGAGAATATATATCTATATATATATGTAAAAGAATTGAATCTGGTCATGATCTTCTGTTCATGCACTGAAAAATAAAATTTTAAAGGAAGTTGTGCTGTGGTGGGTTTTCATTTCCATATTTTCATGAATTTAGTTTTGCACATACTATACTGTTTTAAAATTGTATTTCCACTCCTAAGAGGGCGACTGAAACATGTTGGCTTTCCTGCCGATTGTAGGCAAATGGAAATGCAAATGCTGTCATCAGTGTACAAAATCCTGTATTTAAGTAATATTTTACCTTTCTATACTTTTACTCAAGTACTTAAGTTACAATTCTATTTGGCCAAAACAAAACTTCAAATGTACTTATCAACTGTACTGAGCTTGTATTAGCTTACAGTAGCCTTAAAGTCATAGTAAAAGAGTCTCTCTCTCTCTCTCTCTCTCTCTCTCTCTCTCTCAAAGCCATTTCCACTTCTGATATCAAACGCCTGCTACATGGGCAGATCATGTGATTATGTATAACAGCCAGCAGGTGGACATATTACTGCTTCAAATACAACACACCACCCTGGTTATGTAACACAACACCGTGCACAAATGTAGTTTAGTACACCATACAAATATTAGATTGTAGTGGAGTTAAAGTAAACTGTATCCACTAATAAAAAAAAAAAACTCGAGAAAATTACAGATGTACAAACAAATGTGTACACAATTGCTTTTCCGTACTGTATGTTCTGTGTTAAAATTTGAGGAACATATGTAAAATGAGAGAACTAGCTGTTTACCTGCACGAGTCAGGGTGATCACGGCTTTATCAGCACTTATAGGCTTATTCATAAAGGTATAGGGTTAGTTTAATATTATAATACTTGTTAAAAAGGTGCTGTGTAAAGACTGATTTATGTTCTTAATTATGTGATGGTCAAAGGTATCGACCTCTTGTCCAAAAGGAGTCTTTCACATATCCGGTTATTCTAAACGATAACCATTTTCAAAACAAGACATGATTAGAAAAGTGAATAGTGATAGAAGATGCACAGGCAGAAACATGCCTTGCCATGCATTTATTTAATTTATTTTTTGCCAATGACCTGTGGTTCGTTAGAGTCCCAAAACCTTAGAAATGGCTTTTCAGACTGATACATGTCAATTACTTTGTTTCTCATCTGTTCTTGAATATCTTTAGATTATGTTGCTTTTTGAGATCTCTCGGCATGCTTTACTTTAACTACTTTAAGTTTATTTATTGATTCAACAGATATGGCAGTAATCAGTTCTGCGGTACGGCAAGTGAAATTTGATTTGACAGTCATGATTTGGCAAATTACTTTTTAACATAGTGAAAATAAATGTTATTAATTTCCCTTAATAAACTGAATCATTATTTTAAATACTGGATTTTATATTTACTCAGGTTATCTTTGTGCAATATTAAAATTTGTTTTGATGACCTCAATCATTTAAGTGTGAAAAATATGCAAAAAAAATCAGGAAGGCGAGAAATACATTTTCACAGCATTGTAGTGTCATGATTTCAATTTTCAGTACAAAAATGTTCAAACACCCATTTACAATTACAGGTGCACTTAAGGTAAAAACAAAATAACATGAATTCATAAAAAAATACCTATTACTGTGTTGAAATATAATTACACATCATTGGTTTAATTGAATCAAAATATTACTTATTGCATTATACGTTTAGGACGACCCTTTCTGTCTCATTATGGTTATATTTAGTGTCCTGCGTCCTGGACATTAAGACAAAGCCATATTTATATTAGTAGCACCCTGTCTACTGTACACAGCGCGTGCATTCGGGACGCCCCGCCCGCCGACACTGCTACATTGTGACGTCGGGCACTGGACGAGGCGCGTGCAGCAGCGCACGCACCTCCGCGAGCGGCCCAGCACGCGGTTTACTACAGCTCCCAGAAACCGCCGCTCCGCGCGCGTGCGCACTCCCGCCAAGCCTACAAACGAAACGTTGGCGATACGGGACGGCCGTGTGAAGGACTACAACTCCCAATGGGGGAAGAAAAACAACACACATGCGCCGTCGAGTTTTCAAAGGCTTTTAAATTTGTGTGCAAAATGGCCGCTCAGGTCGACTTGGTGCGCGTGAAAGTGGAGGAAAAGCCAGTGGAGACCGCGAGCAAAGAGAAGAAGAAGAAGAAAAAACGCGAGCACACGCCGTACGCGGACAAACACCCGAGGCCGGCGAAGGAGGCGAAAAAAATGAAGCTACATCACCACCAACACCACCACCACCATGCCCAACAACAGCGAGTACCTCAACAGCAGCAGGAGCAGCAGAAGAAGAAACCGACTTCTCACGGGATAAACTTCAGCAGTAAAGAGCTCGCGCCTGTGCAGCAGCAGCAGCAGCGCAACCATCACAACCACAACCACGGAGCCGTGAAGAAGGACGCGGCGGTCTGGGCGCCTCAGAAGGCGACACCGCTTCCACACAAACCCGCTCCCGCTCCACTCTTCACTTTCACTCCGCTGAAAGTAGCGAAGGCCGAGAGCCGCCACAGCTCCAAGCCGCAGAACCAACCCGAGAAGGACGCGAGGCTCAAACCCAAGAAGGAAAACGCAGAGGTTAACGTGAAAGTCGAGTCCTGTAAGAAGCAGACAGGTAATAATAACACTTAAAGCCTTGGTTCTGTTCACACATACAGACCCGAATAACCCGTGTGTGTGTGTGTGTGTGAACGCCCACCACCCGCGCCGACACTCTCTCAGCTTTACTTCTGTTTGTTTTCATGAACAGCGCAAACTGAAAAAGCTTTAACACTGTAACTAGATCCCCTCATGGAGACAAACTAGAGTGTAGAAAGAGTTAAAACAACAATAAGCTGATCAGCTTTAATGTAATCAGTCATATTATTATTTCAGGTTGAAGTCCACATACAACTTATTAATACAAACTAAAGCTTCTTTAGTGAATCACAGATGAGAAATCGACAAGGTAAATCAGATAAAGATGAAATTTTTGTCGTAAAACGACTCCAGCGTGTTAATTTAGATTTTCTAATTAATATCTGTTGTTGCAGGTGTTTGTTTACATTGAGCGATTTTATTAGTAGTTTATTTTAAAGTCGATTATTAAATCCGCCTCATATATGTTAATAACATGGCTTTTACTTAACATTTTGATTTGACTTCTGGTGCATCTTTAACTTCAGGTAGATATCGAAGTGCTGCAAAAGTTTCAATAAATTCTGTCTGGTCACTTTTGCGCGATGCTGTGACAAAATCTGCCTGGACAGACATACAGACCATAAAGACACATTTTTCTGAGACTGGTTTCTGGTCCTCCAGTGTATGAAATGTAAAGATATTGAAAGGGTGAGTTCTGACCAATGTACAGACAACCTTTCTTTTATTTATATACGTCACTGACTAATGTGAACACTACAATGTTTTGGTTCTGTGTCACATTTACTGTAGCTGTAGTATCCCTTAAAACTTGGTGCAGTTTAGTCTAGTCTTTGTTTTGCAGTTAATTTTTTTTTACTTGCAGTATATAGGGCTCAGGATTGTGCAGTATAAAGCGACACACATTTTTCACTTTTTTTTTTAGCACAACCTAGGCAATATGATGAACTTCATTATTTTATATTTCATTTTAACCAACTATACAAACATGACTGAACAAAAAGAAATGGCAAGAGACACATGGTTTTTCTGGTTGTTTTCGGTTGTTATTGTGATCGGGGGAAAAGAAATACACTCATTTTAAGAGTTCTACACTTTTGCAACGTCATTCTTGTAATCCGGTAGCGGTAAAATTTACATGTTATAAAAGTAATTATAACTTTCGTTCTACCTGACTTATCTGCAACCCCAAATACACAGCGTGTGATGTCTGAAGCCTGCTTATTAACACACAGGCAAGGCTTCCATATATATGTGTGTGTATATATGTAAGTTAAATAAAAAAAACTCACTTTGTAACCATTAATTTTACTGAATCATATATGCTTGTCGCCATTTATGTAGTTGGAAATCACCAGGGACCAGTCGATACAATATCATCACGGTACCTGGGCGCGATTTGATTTGTATTACGATTCTGTCAGTACTGCGATTTAATAAATATCCATGTATATTTAGTGGGTATTTCAGTAACTGTAGCCTTCCTGTCAGCTCCACCGCAGTCTAACCGTTCTCTTCTGACCTCAGCCTCTGAACTGCCCCTCACTGGGGTTTTTCTGTCTTTCTTTTGTTTGCTTTTTACACCTTTCCATGTGAACTCTAGAGATTATTGACACCTCACGAAGAAATATGGACAAAATGATGTTGATATTTATTTGTAAATTTTGTCTGGTGAGCAGAGTGTAGTCTTAAGAATTAAGCTCATAATGAGTGTGAGTGTGTCTTGGGTTGTGATGCCTCAATAACACTTTTAATACGATACCAAGAAAAAAATACAATATACCCAAATCTGTGTGCAGCCTAAAATTTCCTGACCCCTTTGAACGACGTTTTAATTTCCCCCGCAGAGCCCAATAACGAGAATGGAAAACCTCAGACTTTGGAGGAGTACCTGCTGAAAAAGAAGAAGAAAAAGAAGAGGCATCGAGAAGAAGAGCAGCGCAACAAGCGTCTGCGGACGTCTGACAAGGAGATCCAGACCGAAGACTGCTTTACGTCCAGCGGCGAAAAGCCCGTCATTGCCGACGTCAAAAAAGAAGATCCGGACTCGCCGTTCATTTCGCATCATGACCACTCCGTTCGCAACTCATTCCTGAAGACGAGCTCGCGTTTCAGCAAACTTATACACGAGGAGGTGCAGCCCAACGGCGGGGCGGCCGTCCTGCACGCGTATGCTGACGAACTCTCGCTCTTGCCACCCGGAGAGAAAGAAAGGTTTGCGTGCGAGTTCCTCGAGCTGGCTTTTAGTGAGATTTCCAAAGGAGCAGCGCGCTACGCACTTTCCGTGGTCCACGGCGCCGCTGCCTACCTCCCCGACTTCCTAGACTACTTTGCCTTCAACTTCCCCAACACGCCAGTCAAGATGGAGATTCTCGGAAAGAAGGACATCGAGACCACCACCATCTCCAAGTTTCACTCGCAGGTAAGGAGAGAGATTTCGGCTTTGATGGCTGCGTTTACTGTTTGCCCTCACACTGTTTAAATGCACCGCACAGAATACTTGTACTGTCCAGCATGATAGATTGGTGAAAGTCTTGAACTGAAAGACGAACTAATACAGGTAGTCCTCGAATTACGAATCGAGTTACGAATTATTAACGTGCTGTTCGATCACCGTAGTAGCTCGCGTGTATTGTACAAAAAATACACACTGCAGTGCACCAGATACCAAAATATTTACAATCATATACTATATTTTCAGTGTGTAAGTAAATGTATAAATTGTCTATAATCAGGTATATTGTGTGTGTGTGTGCGCGTGTGCGTGCGCGCGGGAGTAATGAGTCGGCCTCACCGGTTTCAATGAATCAGTCCAGAAGAACGATGTTAGAAAATTACTGTCCTGATGGTGAATAATCCTAATTTCGGAAAATCCTCAACAAAAACAGCTCTGAGACAAAACGCCGTCCAGGATTCCTTATGATTTAAAGGCGCCGAGACAACACTTGCATTTTACTGTGAGATTAATTTCTTTAGGCGCAATTACGTGGGATGGGAAAGGGGACCGATTTAGTCGAGTGGATTCGTATGCTTTACGTTGTATATCTGTGTCAAAGGTGTGTTAGACTCATTTTGTCTGAACAAATCCAACTTGCGCACATGTTCCCAGAATGGAACTCATTTATAAGTCGGGGACGACCTGTATTTAGTAATAAAGAAGCTGTAAAATTATTTACTGGTCGGTCTACCAACTCAGTCCGTTTTTTTTTTTATATTAGCTGATAAGTGATCAGACCCAGCTGCATCCTTTAGTAAGGTAGGAATAGTGTGTATCAGGAAACACAAACAACTGTCTAAGGAAGGCTAAGGACAAGCACAAGCTTCCTCCTTGTTCAACCAGAGCTTCACCTGCTGCTCTTTTTCAGCTCGGCTAAATACATGCACGAAACTGTCGTTGGCCCTTTTTACCTTCATCCTCCCAAAAGAAATCCACGATTGCCCAAGATTGTGCGCAAGTTTGTGTGTGTGTGTGTGTGTGTGTGTGTGTGTGTGTGTGTGTGTGTGTGTGCGTGCGTGTGCGCGTGCGCGTGCGCCTGTGTGTGAGTATTGTGG
>JAQMYJ010000015.1:20781235-20796636 GCA_030014305.1 Clarias laeviceps | reverse complement strand
TATTGTTGTAGAATGTAGAAAATAAATCACTAAACAAAAAAAAAAGAAATTTGCAAGTGTTCTAAAACTTTTGAACAGTAGTGTGTGTGTAATATATATATATATATATATACCGTGTTCTATCGGGTTGAGCTCAGGACTCTTGGCAATGTAGTGTATATATATCAAGATTGTGATAAAAAAAAATCCTGAATAATCACGCAGCCCTAGTTGTAGTTAAATACGAGAATCGCTCTTTTGAATTTGCTGTATAATGAGACTTTGGTCTTTATTATATGTGTGAGGTCTATTGATTGTTACCCATAATGCCCCTGTGCCCTGCAGTGCGTGCAGTGGGTGGACGACGCGAAGTTGAACCAGCTCCGGCGTGAGGGCATCCGGTACGTGCGCTTGCACCTCTGCGACGACGACATCTACTTCATCCCACGCAATGTCATCCACCAGTTTAAGACGGTGTCGGCTGTGTGCAGCCTGGCGTGGCACATCCGCCTCCGGCAGTACCATCCTAAAAAAGAGGGAGAGCAAGGGCAAGAGGAGGTACACAAACCCGACGAGCCGGACAAACCTCTCGACAAGAAGTCGGACACTTTGCGCCCAGAAAGCGCGCCTTCACTTAACACCACTGCTCAGGCTTCCCTCCACCCAGCTCCAGCTCCAGGTGACTCTCGCAGCAGCAGCAGCAGCAGCAGCAGCAGCAGCCTTCACTGACTTCTCCCAGTGACCTGCAGGTGACTCTAATCACTCTCTCCACCTGTTCATCCTTTTAACAAACTTGACTGACATTCCAGGAAAGGATTTGGGCTGTGACGAATACAAGACTCAAAGTCTGACAAACGTATATATATATTATAAGATATATAAAAAATATATTTTTTTTTCTTTTTAAAAGAAAAAACTTTTGTTCAAGAAACAACCCCTGTAAGTACTTTTTTAATTTTTTTTTTCTCAGCCAAAGTATTTAATTTTAATAATAATTTTTTTTCACTGATTCTTCAGTATTGTTTTATATTTGTTCATATCTGAAACAGAGCTTCTCTAAAAAGGAAATCTTCATTATTGTCTATCAAACTGTGTAACATGTAGATCAATTGGTTTTCGCAAATAGGAAGAAAAAAAAAGTGCCTAACAGCGATCATGTCTCTGAAGAAGAAGAAATTGTCCTGATGATATCTGTGGTCATTCGTTTAAAATTTAAGTGTATTTTAGCAACAACAACAACGACGACGAGAGAATTAAGATAAGATTAAGATAAATTTTTCGTCACAAAGCAGGATTAATGCTGTCCGAACGAGTAATAAAACATATTAACTCTTCCCAAAGAGAGAGAGGCTGTTCAAAGCTGCATCATGAGATGTTTAACTGACTCGTGTCCCAGCGATGGCTTCTATCTCTAGACTTTACTTTGACGTAAATTTCTCAGGGTCCCTTTTCATTATTATTTTATTATCTTGAATTCGACATTATGGGTAAATTTGTTGCAGTGCCACAACTGGATCATTTCTATGGCAGTTATACATGTGAACTGCACAAATATTTTACTTTTAAAGCTTCTTTTCAGATGGCGATCACAAAGAAAAAGATTGTGGGAAGAAAACAAGATGAATTCTTTTTTCATGGCAGAGCTAATTCAAGATTTTAATTTAATTGATTTTCTAACTTGTTGTAAGAATTAAAAGTCTCTGGTGTGGTGAATGTGTTGTAACCAAGGGTGGACACATCAGTACACGCTCAGACACCTGGGAGAGGCAGATTTATTTATTATATATGATGAGTTGGATGGATTTCAACAACCGAAAATTAAACTTTCTTTGGTAAGAAGGCATTAAAGTTATTGTGCTTCGCAGTGGTGCACCAGTATGCAAACTAGCAGGGAATCATCAGTCGCCACTCGAAACGATATCACGATACCCAGGTGCTGATTTGATTAAAATTCCGATTCTATAAGTATCACGATTTTATAAATATTTCAATTAGATCTTACATTTTTCCCCCATTTTGTTACAATTTTAACCCTTTAAAAAAAGTTTAATAATTAATTAAATGTAGCTGATTCCTTAAAATACTTGTTTTCCCACTTAAAAACAAGCGCAGCATTTAAAAAAAAAATATAAACTAACTTCAAATACAAGAGTTTAACATTTAACTTGAAAATTTTGTACTAAACAGCATGTATATCGGTCCTCCATAATTATTATTTCATAAACAAACTGAGCAAAAAATTTACTCCTATCACACAGGATGAAGTCTAGATTCTGAGATCAGATAGTCGGTGCTCTTTTTACACTAAAGTCATCATTTACATAAAAGCCGTGAAGTTTGATTTGTTTCCACTGAAATGATTTTTATGACTGTATAGTAAGACTTTTTATGTATTATTATTATTATTATTATTTAATTATTGTTTTTTTATTAAACCTAACCGTGTGTCGTCCAATGGAAATTGGAATGTAATTAATTTTTTTTCACCAGCAACAACCCGCGGTTAAAGCTTGCTGCATTGGTCACTTATAAATTCATACATTTTATATCTGGCTATAACTTTGCAACATTTTTCTTGTAGTCTAAAAATTTATGTATCTACACATGGCTCAAGGTCAGCATTAAAAAACAAAACAAAAAAATATATATGATCTAGCAAGTTCTATATGCAATATGCTAAGAAACATATTTCTCAGTCCTGAATTGAAAGGACACAAAAGGTTAGTGAGTGTTTTTAAAATCTTTCCACAATAACATGCTTCTTGAGCATTTGTGACCTTGTCTTACTGGTGACTTTTGATAACTTTGTCGTTCTCTGATGCAGTAAACGCCTCCTAGATTCAAATGAGTGCCTTGAAAAAAAGAGAAAAAAAAGAAGAACAAAAAAAAGAAAGTTTAACACTCAGCCGAGGTGTCGAAGAAGGTCGAGCTGCACAGAGTCGAGTCTGGCAATAATTTCGCTACTCGTAGTTTAGCTAGACCTTACGGTTATCAGCACCAAGTTATTTAATGTAATAAATAAATAAACAAGCAATGAAGGTTGCAGTTTTGTACATTTTGTACATTTTCACAAAAAAAAAGGTTGCAAGGTGGGAAGTAACTGTGGGTTTGTTTAATTTTTTTTTCCTTTCTCCAGGACGTTTGGTCTTGTGAATAATCACTTTTATGGTGCGTTTTTTCAAGAAGTTCAAACCTGGCCTTTTTTAGCAGCCTGGCTTTTTCAATAAACACTTCCCTTTTAATTATTTACATATACACACACACACACACACACACACAATGTTACTTATGACTACTGGCAGCTTTTTTTGTCACTGTTAAACAAGATGAATCCCCTTTTTTGTTTAGTTTTTTTGGTATTCTCAATTCTTTGCACTATAGGAAAATCCGCTATGAAATCAATGCCTGCTTGAATTACATTTTGCATCACTAATTATTGCTGTTAAGGGTTTGTTTTTGTTTTGTTTGTTTTCCCCCCCAAAGCTCTCTTGTTTTTATTTGTTTAAATAACATGATGTAAATAATCAGCGGCGTTTTAATAAGAACTGTTCTGTGTACATTCTTAGTCATGTGTATAAAGACATACAATGTAATGCATAGACCTTTTTCTGTATTTTTTTAAATAAATCATTTTATGAGTGCAACAACATTTTCATACACACACACTTTTTTTTTTTTTTTTACGTTATACACAGTATAAACATAAGCTTAAGCACTCCCACCAACTGTTCATCCCCAACATAGATTAAAAAAGAAAAGATATTTACAACAAAGCAACAGTTTTGTTGATGCAAGTACATACAGGATTATTTCATTGTCGAACATCATCCCCTTGTGATACAACATGCATTCATCATTCCATTAAGAATGTCCATCAATATAACAATGTGCTCATAAAAGCATCCTTTTTTTTATTTCAGTGTAATTTAATGTACAGATGTACATCGGTACCGATAGTACACGAAGATGGGAATGTAGGTACGAAGCTTATGCACTTGCCTTTATGCAACATCTGATAATACTATATTAATGTTTTTACGGTGATTAAAATTAAAAAGCAATCTGGATGTGTTTCACATCAAGGCAATTAAGGCAACACAACCTCGCTGCTCAAAATCCAGAGCGGCCCAGATTTCACAGCATTCATTTGTTCCGCTGTGGATCCAGACTTTTGAGCCACTTTATATAATATAAAGAGGAACTACTACAGTGTCGCTCTACAGAAAATACGCTGATTAAAACTCTTAGGGCATTTACACAGGATGTGCAACAGCGGGTGTGAAGGCAGAGTGCGAGGTCAGTAAAATGAGTGCTGCAAACTGTTGATGGAGACGAATGCTAACAAACTATTAGACCTCTGCCATCTGAGCTCATGTCACCCTCTCACTATTAAAAGTACCATTTTACACATAAAACAAGAGGGGTTCCTTACTAGCAGCGCACATGTAATAAACGTTAAAATGCTTAATGCTAAGTATAATCGCTTGTATTGATTTGGTTTTTGAAGAGTATGAAAAACAAGGAGTCAAAAAGCTAAAAGCAATTCCATGTGGTGTCCCAAAGAAACGGTCAAATCGGCTTTTCCTAGTCCACGCGGTTCCTGAGATATAAGCACATATACATTAAGTCCAGTGGGTGGGTCTGAGTGAAGAGGGTGTGGTTTAGCCCCACTGCTCTCGCGCCTACAGAATGGTGCATGATCTCTTCATTCTACTTAAATGGGACGGTGACTGTTCCGATTCTGACCTGGATATCTCAGGAACCGTTAGTGATATAGCTTTGAATCTTTGAGAAAGAGGGCTTTGATTGTGTTTTATGTTAAGTTTGGTGTGCGAACTCCAATAAATGTCACAGGAGCGATAAAAAACAAACAAAAAAAGAGGATTTTTGAAAAATGGTTACAGTGAGTGCATCAGGCGACCCTTTCCAAGCTCTCCTGTGAGGATTTCGGTTATAACTCCAAAATGGTCTGACCAATTTTCTCCTTTTTTTCGGCACTCAGGAGACCCGGCTCTCCAGTCTGATATCAGCCTTGTGGGGGAGAGTAGAGGAAGGCAAAGTTGAGGCAGAATCAGCGAGAAAGAAACAAAGTTTTTTTGCTGACTCATCGTCTCTACACTCTTAAGTGCCCTTGTTCTTTAATAGGGCCAGTTATTAAACGAGTATTTTTTGGATTGACATTTTGTTTCCAAAACTGGACGGAAAACTGGGCGAGCTAGCAACTGAAGCAAAACGTTTTTTTCCCCGTCAATCCCAACCAACAACTGTAATGTAATTACTGACCAATGATGACATTGTTATTGCATTATCCAGAGTAAGTAAATACTTTCCGCTGAGGATGTGAAGATATGCCTGTATAAAAGCATACCATGATACTGTGCGACCATGACATTACTGATAATCTACATACATTCATATAGATCCAGAACAATTTGTAAAAAAAAAAATTCCTGGCATAGCTCATCTTGACACGTGAAACATCTTAATCAAAGTATAAAACATTGAGACAAAATGAATTTGTACACTGTAATTGATCATTCTAATTAACATAACAGCATAACACTTTGAGACTCCTGTTGCATTAAATTATTACTTTAAATAATTCATCCCCTTCCACCTGTAATTTTCATATACACGTGCAAGAAAGAGTATGTGAATAAAATTATATACATATTGAGTGGATGCTCATACAGACATCAGCTGATAGTTTGTCTTTGCAGCTCATTTCACCTTCAAACCTAGTAGCCACTGAGAGAGTACACACTACTGCAACCTTCTTGTGTATAAATATACTGAACATTTATAAAGTTCTAGTGCAAATGACCGACATAACAGAAGCATACATGTTACGAAGCGATGGAGCGGTCCTTTGTTGATCCTGATCGTTTAACAAAAGAGGATCCATCAGTAGTAAAAAAATCAAATTTTTTTTTTTTCATATATAAAAATTAAATAAAATTAAAAACCTATTTGACATAACTTGAATAAAAATGCAAAACAATACGGAGTAACATAAAGGGGGAAAAAATCTATACAGACCATGAATCCATACATTGAGGCTGAGAGATCAAATTCTCATCTTTCTATCTAAAGCGTCGTCCTTCTCACTTTTAAACGTAATCTAAAATGCCACAACTGGCCGCTATATTCATTTATGAAAGCAGATACTTGAGTAGCCTTTAAATGGGTGATTACTGCCGTGATTAATCTGTTTCAGCTGGCAACAACTCTTTTAAACCCTAACTGATGTAGTCTCTCATTTCTTAATCATCCATTCCTATGGGAGAATGAGAAATCATTTTCACACATGACTTGACCAACGCGGTGTCCTTGTTCCTGAGATCTTAGCCAAAAACGAAAGCAGCACTGGATGGAAATTAATGCTGCGATGTTGCTTAAGGTTGTTGAAACAATGCCATGATTAACGTTCTCCGTAATCAACGGCGGTCCAACTAAATTAATTAATAGATGGTGTGACTATTTGCGAGCTGGCAGGCAGAGGTGTGAGGTAACGGAGTACATGTACTTCATTACTGTACATAAGTACATATTTCATGTATCTGTACTTCACTACATTTCTGACATTGCGTTGCCTAACCAACCACAGTGCTGTGCAGAAACTGAAGCGTGAATTTCGCCACCTGCTAACTAGAGGTTACCCGCAGCTCCGCCCACATACATCGACCTAATGATGATCTGCTAATCAAATGAAGATTACAATTATTACCTCACACTATCACATGAAAGTTGTTGAAAATGATGACACCGCCCACTGTTATATATGTTGAGTAACGTCGGAAACACTATACAGGAAACACAGTAACTTGTTTTTTCTTTCAGGATGCTTCTGACCAAACTGCCAATTTTATTAACATTTGTAACCAGTGAACTTCAGTCCTTAAGGAATATAATTCAATCCTTTGTTTTTGTCTACAGTATGTCAGTCTCTCTTTTTTTTTTTATTCATCAATTAGGAACCTGATGCAGGCAGGCAGTTCCTTCATGACCACGCCCACCGACTCCTGTTTACACCCAGGTCTCTGGCTGATTCCTTGGGCCTTTGGGTTTCCCAAAACGTGTTCCAAAGTCTGCAGAAACGGAGGGAAGCGTGTTAGTCATCTTAAATTTACATCTTTTCATTTATCAGATTTAAACTTTCATTTATAGTTGTTCCTGAGGTCACAAGGGCCACCAGGTTTTAACCAACTGACCAAAAACAGGAGTGAAATACGTGATGCAAAATAACAAGAGATGTGAAGAACATAAACAGAGGGTCATCACTGCTCTTGGGCTTTTCAATGCAATTTGATTTGTTGCTTTTCAAAAACACTTGAAAGAAGGATTATAAATCATTACTGTTCCACAACTAATTTCAAATTCGTTTTGGGTACAAATGTACAGTAGAAATGCAACACTGAAGCTAGCGTGAGACATGAGCATAAGCTGCTTTGGAGGTGCAATCTCGAGGTTGTCCATAAGGGACCATCCACAGCGGGGATGTTTTTGATGAGTTTCTATGTAAAACACAGCTACGTATGTTTAATAGTGAAGGTCTTGAGGTCTGATGAGTCCAGATTGACCCAAGCCTCTGGAGACAGTGTTATGATGTGGGGTAGCTTCAGTCACTCAGGTCTAGACTCAGCATCGTTATGTGTCAATAAAATGAAGTCAGCTGACAACCTGAATGTACTGAATGACAGTTACACCATCTATGCAGTTTTTCTTCCCTTATAGAACAGGTATATTCCAACACTTCCAACACTGTGCCATCATGTTTTGTGCTGTTATTACGCTAATAAAGTTCAACATGGCAGTTCAACAAGGGAGTCAGAAACTGTGGCTGCTCATAACTGGCCAACTTTTGGCTCACAAATCCTTTTCATTCCCAAGACTGGCCCTCAACTAATCTATATTAGGGCTGGACATTTGGAATAGAGAGCAAAGTCCTCAACTCTGTACTCGACTACATGCCTGGATGGGATCGATTTACTGTGAAGCCAAATCTAGCTATAATGTAAGTTCTTTAATATGGTCCTGGGTTATTAATACTAAACATCATTAGCTACATCACAAACATTACAGTAAGACATTACATTAATAAGACATTAGAATTTCTTACTAAAGACGGAGAGTTTCTTACTAAATATGAAGCCTGAAGTAGCGCCATGGTTTTGAGGAACAGAACCAGGCGCAGGAGCTTCTTTCGCTGCAAACAGTAGTATATATATATATATTTAGTTAATATGCAAAACATCATAGAATATGAAAGTATTAGATATTTGTAATACTAGTAGATACTAGTGAATATTCTTAGGAATAAACATTTTAAAACAGAAAGGTTTTATTAGAACATTACTCACTTTTCGGTTTTCCTTTCCACAATTTCAAACTCTGTTAAAAAAAAAAGAAAAACAAGAAAGAATGTCATAATGCGTTATAATCATTCTGTATCATACATGGTGAGAGGCTGTAACAGGTGAACCTTTGTCCTGGACTTTTTGGGGAGTGCTGTCTTCTCAGGCTGCACCATTGCAGGACGTCTACTGTCCATTGATGCCTGGTCCTCTGCTCTAGGTAATTCTTCAGGAAAAAAACAGGTAAACAATAAAAATCTATAGACCTTTTTAAGGACCCAGAGTGAAAAAGTGAATAAAACATATTTTAGGTTAAGAATTGAGGCTTGTATGAGTTACCAGGCTCTGCTGTAGCCCCACCATTGGGATCCGGCGGAGGAGCCACAGATAAACCCTCTGCAGAAGGAACATTACACAAACTTTAGTGATTTTGAAGATTATTAAAAAAATGTTAGGACAAGGTTAAATCTCATGACACCTCAACCACCCGAACCCTATGACTGAGATTCTCTCCGATTGGAATCTGTCTCAGCTCCACGTCATGTTGAATAAAATGTTGCTAAACAGATAGAAATCATTCTCAATTTTGAGATTAAATCAGGTTGTGATTCAATTTCTCATTGTGATTTCAGCTACAATGTTTATATTAATATATTCCTTCTTGTATGTTATTGTGGACTTGTACAAAGGTCACTAGACTTTAACGAATTGGGAAAAAAGGAGCAACAATGACTTTGCCAAAAATGGCATCTTAATAAGTGAAATATTCTTGAATCTAGCCAAACATATCTATAATTTTCTTAAAATAGGTTTACAACAACCTTATTTCCAGTCAAATGTTGCTAAAAATGGTAAGCGGAAATTTCTTGTTCTGTTAGCAGATCATTTAGCTTCCTTCAGGAAATAAATTCCTAAATAAATTCCTAGCAAAATTTTCTGGCAATAGAACAGATTTAAAAAATTTGTAATTTTTTATTTTTTTTTATTTTTTAAATTTTTTAAATGTTTAAATTTTTTTTTATTTTACATTTTTAAATTTAAATTTTAGTACAATTTAATTAGAACTTATAGTGGGATTGTTGTAATCTTATTTTATGAAATCATCATAATAACTGAACTATAATCAAGATAATTTCACTTACTAAAATATCTTTTTTTTTTGCATTGGATATGGTGTATGGATAACGGTGGCGTAGTGGTTAACATTTTCGGCTTGCATCACCAGGGGCCGGGGTCGATTCCGGCCTCGGGGTCTGTGTGCATGGAGTTTGCATGTTCTCCTCGTGCTTGGTGGGTTTCCTCCATAAGTCCAAAGACATGCAGATTAGGCTAACTGACGTCCCCAAATTGCTCGTAGTCTGAATGAGTGTGTGGGTGTATGTGTGTGCACTGAAATGGATTGGCATCCCATTCAGGGTGTACCCGCCTCATGCCCTGTCTCATTGGATAGGCTCCAGGCACTCCCTGGTTGGGAGTTTGGATTTTGTTCCAAAGAGATGCATTGTAAAGTGATTGGTGTTTGCAATTTACCTGTAGTGTTTGAAGGTGTTTGTGTGTGTGTGTGGGTGATTGTGCCCTGTAATGGGTTGCTACATCTGGGGTGTGTCCTGCCTTGTGTCCTAAGTTCTGTTTTCTTCCAGACTTTCCTATTCTGACTGTGAAAACCGAGTATTTAATAAGTAGTGAATATGGACACACATACTATAAACCCAATTTATATAAAGCTCAAGATACGATTCAGTATTGACTACTGACTTTCAGTATCATCTTGACTGAAGCTTTAATCTTCGTTTTACAGTTGGTATTTACAGATGATATTTTCTTTGCAACTTATAAAGAATAAAAGGGTGATGAGTGGCGATTGACGTGTCCAGATGATAGACAGAGTTATTTAAATACATGAATCGAGCTGCTTCAGTCATAGGGCACGGGCTGTCTGGTGCTGTTTGACTGATGTCACATTAGGGGAAATTATGACTCAGTGGAAATGCCTACCTTGTTTTGAACTTTTCACTTTAACACTCTGTCGGAAAACAGAAGCACACAAACATACATATGCATACGCTCAGAAAACATGAAGCAACAGACACGTGTGAATCATTTACTGAATCATTTACTGCATAGGACATTCCATGAACTGGCAACGGCAGGTGGTATAGTGTATCTTAGTGTTCAGTTCATTTTTTATAGTTAAGATCATAGTCCTTATTAGATTATGCTACATTACTTTTCAGAAGAAACAGTACAAACACAAATATGGTATTATTTTCATTCGGATGACCGTTTTTAGAAATTAACTCCATGTGTAGTTCTTTAACTACAGCATTTCTATGTCTGCTATTTTATACGTACAATTAAATGTAATAGTAAACAAAAAAACAAACAAACATAAAAGTCGTAATAATCACCCTGCTTCTGGTCATCACGTCTAGGAATGTCCTGGGCTGAGAGTTTCCTGCCCACTCAGACGAAATACCCAGTCTGTCCCTTTGCTCGACTGGTTCGGACTGACAGGGGGCGCTGTCGCTCTGTTCTGTAATAAAAGGAAGCTTCAGTTCACCTGTTCCTGTTGAAGTATTTCAAATCCACAGATCAGCATTCCGATCAGATCAGAGTTACACCCCATTTCTGCATAGTTTCTGCTTAGCTATGTCTAACTATTCTGTTAAGAACAAGTGGCCATAATACAGTATATTTCAACCACAAATAGGTATTTAAACTTTAAATAAGTTTAATAAAATGAATGAATGAAATCCATATAGCAAAAAAACTGCATTTTCCATGTGCCATCAAAAAAAGGTTATGAATAACGCAGACTGATATTCCACAACATTTAATTAACCCTGAACAAATTCAACTGTGAGAAATATTTGTTCACATCCTTAAGAGGAAGTTGCTGAATTTCCTGAATATCTTAAAAGAAGAAGACGAATCTTTTCTTGTACTTCTTTTTCTTATTTTCAATCACATTAACGAGTTAAATTAATGACTTTGAAAGTACGGCCCAGTTAATAAAGTCATTTTGAAATGAACAATAAAACATACAATTAAATCATTACACTGATAATATTTTGTATATATATATATATATGCTAATCGTATGTTAAAGACTAAACTCGGATTCTCATTCAAGAGGACTGTCATATAATAAAATCAAATAAAATCAAATAAATAAATAAAAAATCTAATATTATTGTCTGTTCAATGTTGAAAAATGACCTAAATGTCACCACAAAAATCCCTCATATGACCTTATCATACCTTCTTCTGTCTCTATGATGAAAGATTCTAGGGTTCTGGTAGGAAGTGGAGGAGTTAAAAGTGCTGGTGTATCTGAAGCTGAAAAAAGCAGTGTGAGAAAGTACAAGTGCTGAAAGTGTGAAATAAAAAAGAAATAAATAAAATTCAATTCAATAAAAATACAACGTACCATCCATCAGAAAAGATTCAAGTGTGCGTTCAGGGAGAGGCGGAGTAAGACTTTTTTGAGGTTCTGGGAAAAAAAAATGAGTTATTAAGAATATGTTCCATTTTAGATTTCTGTGTAGTGCTTTTGTCAATAAAGACTGTCACAAATACATTTCTGGATTTACACCGATCAGCCTTAACATTAACAGCCTGTCCAGTCTGATTCCACAGAAAAGCCAAAGCAGCACAATTTGCCATATAAAACAAGCAAGACTGCTGACCCGGCCTCCAAACTCCCTAGATCCCAATCCTATGGACCATCCATGGGATGCGCTGGACAAACAAGTACAATCTATGGAGGCCCCACCCTGCAACACTACAATTAACCTGGTAGGATCTGCTGCCAATGTCCTGGTGCCACATACCACAGCACAGCTCAAGGTGTCTTGTGGAGTCATAGTGTTACAAAGGGAACCTACACAATACCGGGTAGAATATTTTGTGTTTTAATGTTATGACTGATTGGTGTATGTTTAGATCCATAGAGAGCAAGTCAGGGGACATAAAGAACAATGAACCCAAAAGAATCCCACTAAAACAGTCTAAGACAATACACATACTGTATTAATAAGCCAGTATAAATTATAACTTTGTTAAAAAGGACACTTTTACTGACTACCCTAGAATCCTGGGTTGACTTTTTATCAAAAGACACAGGTGAAGAATGTCCTTTATGCTTCTCTTGCAATTCTGTGGTGTTCAACTTTCCGAGTTTACTTGTCCAAAAGCTGCCAAATGAAAAGGGAAGAAAGAAAACCTTTCTTTTTTTTTGTTGCCACCTTCCCCGACCCACCCATAACTTCCTCTTTAAAGTAAACCCGCCTACTTAACGTCATTATTCATAGGTTTTAATCATAAACATCTGGAGCAGAAATACACATCTGGGGCAGTTATTTTACCTTCTGAAGGTATGGGAATTGGAGAAAATGACTGGATGTTCCAACTGGATGTTGGAACTGGAGGGAAAGGAGAACACAGTTTTGGTTAGGAATCTTCAAGTTCTTGTTGCAAAAATAATGCACACCTAAATTCATTCTTCTTGTATGTGTTTTGTAATAAGAAACGTGCATAATGAACTCACCATTAAGTGACAGCCTCGCTTTTAAACTCTGTACAGGAGAACATATATAGACTGTATGAGACAATTATATGTCCATTCATTTCTTAGCATTTATCAGGAACTGACTCTGACGCAAAGATCACAATACTTCTGCAGATCCACAGAAAGTAACAACTGGATTATCCGTTGGATTAATATAATCTTTATAATTTTATGCGTTAAGAAAGACTCATTTATTTAGAATTACACCTACACATATTTGTGAGCAAAGCAACATTTCCTTAAATAAGAGTTAGCACCCACTTGGATGTACAGATGTGTGACCAATTAACAAGTTGTTGGGTAACCACCAATACAGCTTCTACAAGCTTCTACAAGCTTCTAGAACTGTATTAGAGTGATAACATGTCCTTCTAAAAGATGTTGTTTGATGATGGAGGTGATAAGGATGCTATTTAATAGGCAAGTCCAAAATCAGAAGAACTGTACTGATCTGCAGTGATGCTTGCTGCTAAGGAGATGAATGAACCCAAGCCACGTTCAAAAAACGGTTCCCAGGGCATAAGACAGTGGGTATTCCTATAATTCCCTATATCCTAATTTCCAATAGCTTGTTATTAGTCTGCATTATATATGCATAGATACTGACCTTGCTCCTGGACCAGGACCTCATAAAGTCTGGTGTATCCAAGTTAGAATTCCCAGACCATTCAGATGATTTGCCGACCCTGAGCACAGTCTCCTGGGGCTTTTCTTGTACTGCATTCTGTAATAAATCTGTTAGAACGCAAACAGTCCATGAGGTAGATTCAGCAAATATATTTATGGACATGTGCATCTGATGTACAAGGGGTATTCTAATCAGCCCAGGACTTGTCTTCTCATAAGCAGAAAAAGAGATCTGAGCACATCCTGTTCTGTCATCGTGCTGGTAAGTGACTGATGTCTCCTTTTACTGCATGAAGGCGCTAACGTGTCAGGCCGTGTGTTATGCAAAATGGCGTACAACCCTGTCAGTGCAAGCATAGAACAGCGTGTTGTGATGAAATGATTCATAATTGAAGGCGTAAAAGCGATTAAAGCTTTTAAAGCACAGTACGGTGATGAGACTCTTAGCTGCAGCAACATTTTAAAGAAGGCTGTACATCTATAAATGACGATCCCAGCCGAAGTAGCTTGGAGCACCAACTGGTAATGTTCCTGTGAATATTCACAGTGTGGAACCTCAGCCTTAAAAATCGAAGGATAACTTGTCACCAAACATCTGTCTCTGGGAACTGTACACACAATCATTCACCAACACCATGTGCACATTAATGGAACTCAGCCGGGAGTTATTGTCACATCCTCCATATAGTCCCGACCTCACTCCAAGATATTTCTACATGCTTGGGCCATTAAAGGAGTTCCTGGAGGGCCAGAGTTTCAGACGAGAAACAGACAGTCAGATCATGGCACTGGCATATTGAGAAAACTTTCTACCTTGATGGTATCTGAGCACTAGTTAAACGCTCAGATAAGTGCATTAGTGTAGCAGGGGATTATGTAGATTATGTAGTTTTTACTCTCAGAACGTTGTTCTGTTATTATTACTTTTTAAATTGAAAGTCCTGGTTTGACTTGAACAGCCCTTGTACATTCATAAGACAATTTATTAAGAACACCTGTCAAGACATACAGTTACCCATATAAGGCAAGTATGAGGCAACGTCATAGTGCATATTGTAAAAACGTGTAGATGCTGGTCACGGGCTACAAACACTGAACACAGCAAATTTCAGAATAAGGAAAAAAATGATCTCAGTGAATTAGACCATGGTACACTACAGTCGTTGGACAGCGATGTTTGGCAAATTATTTTGGTTTTGCACGCACAATGTTCAATATAATATACAAAACAAAAAAACTGTCAAAAGAAATGAGTGGAAACACCATGATGGTGAGAGAGATCAGCGGCCAGACTGCTTTCAGATGACAGGAATGCTACTGTAACTCAAATAACCACTTTTTTTTTTTACAACTATTGCAAGCAGAAGAGCATCTCAATATGTCAATCTTAGTCGGACGGACTTCAAAAGAAGACGAACACAATCAGGTTACACTGCTGTCCGCCATGATTAGGAACCTGAGTGACATGTATCTGCAGGATTTTAGGCATTGCACTGCTGCCACTACTTTGGCTGCTTATATAATTGACCATGTGTGCAGCTGTTCATGAGAAAGTTGGCATAAGTGAATGCATTCGAATGTTATATAAGAGGAAAAAAATGCATCTTTCAGGAACTTTCAATACATGACATAAGCTGCTTTTCTACCTTCATCATTAGCCATTTCATAAGATTCTGGAGTTCTTTCTGGCAAAGGTGGTGCAGGAGAAGGAGGGTTTTCTGTAGTCAAAGAAAACAGCACTGATTCAACTAAATGCACAAGGTAAAATAAAATATATATAATTTTTTATATATCTACACTACCGTTCAAAAGTTTGGGGTCACTTTCTAACTTCATGATGGTTCCTGATTTTTATTTCTTTCTACATTGTA
>JAQMYJ010000015.1:20767042-20781135 GCA_030014305.1 Clarias laeviceps | reverse complement strand
TGTAGAAAATAAATCACTAAACAAAAACAAAGAAATTTGCAAGTGACCCCAAACGTTTGAACGGTAGTGTATATATATATATATATATATATATATATATAAACTTTTTCAGCCTCTTACCTCCACTGCTTGAATTATCAGGTGGGATGACCAATGTCAAGCTTTGGTCGATGCCCGTATTGTCTGTATTGCCCGTATTGCCCGTGTCAACATCTCCATTACCTTTCACATCACCCATATCAGCCATATTTGTATCTAAAATACACATGACAGTTTTTAAAAATAAGCTTTCACACTAGTAACACTACTAATACTACAGTGTAATGGATAAGTCTAAGGAACCAGGGACAAAGATATTCTATGTGCTATGAAAAAGGAACAGACACAGAAATATAAAAGACAATTCAGCCTGAATGACACACAAATGATCATCTTTAGGAAGGTCCAAGATGTTTTGTAAAGAAATGATCATGTTGGTCTATTGTCTCTTCTCAGCTGACTTTTAAGTTAAGAGTTTTCTACATTACCCACAATGCCTTTTAACTGTCTGCTGGTAGCAGTGGCAGTGGAATTAGCCCTTTTGTCATCTTTTAAAGATAATGATGCAGTGGCACGTTAGTCCTCTACACTTTTATTGCAAAAAAAGTAGCATCTTAGCAAGTGAAAATGTCTTAAATGTCTTAGGCAATTCTGTTCCAACAGAAGGCAGCAGGGTGGAGTAGTGGTTAGCCGAAGTAGCTGTGATCTCACACCTCCAAGGTCAAGGGTTTGTTCCCCGCCACGGGTCTGTGTGCGTAGAGTTTGCATGTTTACCCCATGCTGGGGTTTCCTAGTTCTCTGGTTTCCTCCCACATGCAGATTAGGCAAACTGGTATTTCCAAATTGCCCATAGTTTGTGGTTGTGTGTGTTTGTGTGTATTTGTGTGTGTGTGTGTAGGCGCGCCCTGTCTAGGGTGTTACCCTCCAAGTGCCCTGAGTCCCCTGGGATAGGCACCCAGCCTCCCATGACTCTATACAGAATAAGTGAGTATTCCAAGTGTTTCAGGATGACATTGTTCTTTAGTGTATGCAAAGGAAAATGTAAACAACTAACTTGACAGAAACGTAAAAATTGCTTTGTTAAGAGTGACGTGCAGGATGTTTAGAAGGAGGTAAATATTACATTAGACAATGAATTTCATTTGAAATGAAGACATAAATATGTATTGTACCAGTCAACGGAGACGAATCGATTGTGCATGGAAGAAGAGTATCAGTGAGAATTTGTGGAGATCCTAAATGGAAAAAAAATAACATAAATAAGTATATTCTTCCATATTAGATTTATATTTTATTTTGTAATGAGTGTAAAAGTGCCATAAAAGTCTGGTTTTGCAATAAATACATTAATTAACAATTTGATAATTGAGTTGTGAGTCTTGAATTTAATGCACTCTGAAAGAATGAATTACTCATTTCTAATCCAAGAAATTGAACTGAAAAAGAGGCAAAAAGATGTTATATGAGTTAATGTTTTAGGGATGTTTAATCTTGTCATTCTATTTTAAGAACACTGTGTTATTTACAAAACTTTAAGCTTGGAAGTATTTCTTGCATATAGAACAATGATTTTGGTCATAAATAGACAAAAATTTCAAAAGAAAATACAACAGTGCAGTGAACCTTCATCAGCCAACAGGAAGGATTCTGGGGTTCTCTCTGGGAGTGGAGGAGGGCTATCCTCATCAGACACAGGTGAGGTCCCTGGCAACAAACACACAAATTCAAGGATACTAAGTTTCAAGGGTAGTAAATCAATGGACTTCTAAGCACTTATTTCCTTAATTCATGATAAAAATGAAACATCTTTGATATGAAGCTTCATCACTGAAAAAGCTTTGGTAGCCATCAAATACATGACACACTAACCTTTAATTTTGTCCTGCATTAGCAATTCAATGCTCTGAGTTTTAAGAGCCAAAGTAGGTTCAGGGAAACAAGGGTTGGCAATGAGGACGGCTAATGCTTCTTTACACTCTGGAGACCTAGTAGATAAAGGAGATTCTGGGCCAAAATATGGATCCTCCACAGTAAGACAAATGGAGGGAGTCTGCAGAAGAGCACCATTATTGTTTGTTTCTGTCGGATGTGTCTGATGTGGGCTGGTCTCCGGTACTGGTGTTGGACTAAAAGGATTATTGGATTTCAAAATGTCTGGTTCTTGGTTTTGATTTGTTGTAGCACTTTCAGGTATTTGTGGTTTATGACATCCAAGATCTGCTTTATGAGATCGAGGAGGTTTAGGTATCTGTGACTTTAGCTGTACAGTATTTGTTTGCTGAACTGGTGATGGTTCAAGTATCTGAGTCTGCAGAAAAGGAGGTTCAAGTATCTGTGATTTCTGGTATGCAAGATTTGATTCCTGAACTGGAAAAGGTTCTGGTGTCTGGACATTTTGGTATCCAAGATCTGTTTTCTGAGGTCGAGGAGGTTTATGTATCTGGGGCTTCTGGTTTCCCAGATTTGTTGGTGGCGGTGGAGGAGGTCCGAGTACCTGGGACCTTCGGTTTCCAAGGTCTGTTGGAGGCGGTGGAGGAGGTCCGAGCATCTGGGACTTTCGGTTCCCAAGATCTGTTGGAGGTGGTGGAGGAGGTCCGAGGAGCTGGGACTTTCGGTTCCCAAGATCTGTTGGAGGGATTGGAGGAGGTCCGAGTATCTGAGACCTTCGGCTTCCAAAATCTGTTGGAAGCAGTGGAGGAGGTTTGAGTATCTGGGACTTTCGGTTTCGAAGATCTGTTGGCTGCGGTGAAGGAGGTTCAAGTGTCTGGAACTTTTGGTAACCAAGATCTGCTGGATGCTGGGGCAGAAGTTCATGGGTTTGAGACATTTGGTATCCAGTAACAGTTGTCTGCAGTGGAGAAGGTATGAGGATCTGGGATTTTTGGTATCCAAGATCTGCTGGATGCTGGGGCAGAAGTTCATGGGTTTGAGACATATGGTATCCAGTAACAGGTGTCTGCAGTGGAGGAGGTATGAGGATCTGGGATTTTTGGTATCCAAGATCTGCTGGATGCTGGGGCAGAGGTTCATGGGTTTGAGACGTTTGGTATCCAGTAACAGTTGTCTGGAGTGGAGGAGGTTTGAGGATCTGGGAATTTTGGTATCCAATGTCTGTTGGCTGCAGTGGCAGAGGCTCCTGAATTTGTGACTTTGGATGCCCAAGACCTGTGTTCTGCAGTTGACTTGATGTGGCAGTAGCCCTTGGGGAAATTTTAGACATGGCCCAACATTTCATGTCATTCAGAATAACTGCTGGTGTGCGTTTGATCCCTGGTGGACTTGGAGGTCGAGAATGAGATGGCAGAAGTAGCTGAGAGGCTGCACTTGGTGCAAAATGGTTGGAAAAGTCAGCATTAACCTCCATTTCAGGATACCTGTAAAAACAACAGAAGTGACCCAACTGTAATGTCCTCAATAAAAAATTGCATTTCTATATCTACGATGTGTACAAGATTGGGGCTAACAATACCTGGGGTTATATAATGGATGCAGTTTATTCTCTTCTACAGACTCTGGCTCTTCCTCAGACTCACTGAATTCTGAATCCTCACTGTCACTGTCAACGGGGATGAGAGGAGGTGCAGCTAGAACCTGATTTAAGTCAAAGAACAAACATTTATAAATGAGCAATACTATGACTTTTGGATCATTTGAATTGCTTGAATTTTATATCATGTTTAACAAATGAATAGCTTATTATAATGTTATCATGGATTATTATTTTCCACCGTTGTTTTTACTCATTCCTTTTTAGAACAATAGTACACTATATGGTCAAAGGTTTGTACAGTAGATGTCTAATCATCAAAGCCATGTATAAGCCCTCTCTGAACTATTGCTCTGAACTCAACCCCAATGCACCCCAGGCCTAATCATCCAACATCAAAGCCTGACCTCACTAATGCTCTAGTAGCTGAATGAGAACAAATCCCCAGAGCTTCATTGCAAAATCTAGTGGATCACCTACTCAGAAGGATGGAGGTTATTATATAAACCTTGCCACAATCTGTAATGGGATATTCAAAAAGCACATATGGGTGTTATGGTCAGGTGTCAAAAAACATTTGGCTATAAAGTACATGGGGTTAGATTATGAACCCTAAATTCTGTATGTGTTATCATTTAATCTGTTTACTTACTAAAATTAGATTTGATGCTAAAGTTCTTTCCCCCAAAACAACTCAATGAATTATCAATCTTTGTTATCTGACCTCATTATGCTTTGTGTTTGACTCCATTATCTGCAGATGCTTCTCAAACAGGAATTTAATTGCTCTGTACACCAGTTCATACTGCTCCTAAAGAAAAGAAACAAGTGAAACAAAGCAAGTGAAACTCACAATCTGTATTCTTGACATGTCAGGTTTGTTACTTTGTTTCTCAGGGTTGTGGTGGATGGGAATACAGGAACAATCCACATGGAGACAAGAAGAACACACAAAATTCCACAAAGAAAGCAAACTAAGCTCAGGATTAAACTCGGGACCCTGGAGCTATGAGGCAACAATATTACTCATTGTACTATCACATGTCCATCTACCATGTTTTTTGTTTTTGTTTTATTGATACAGGAAGAACAAAATGTGGTCTTACCTTAGTCTGGACTATGGAAGGTCTCTGTGTTCTCATCTCCTGAACCAGGTCATAGATGCTGAAGTAATCCGGTATCATCTAAAATTAGTGGAATCTGATCAGTTAATATCTAGAAGATTATTGTACTGTAGATTCTTTAGGTCAATGGGTCCAACATACATTTTTCCACCTTGGCGGTGCATCAATACCCTAAGTAGGATGAAATAATTTCTTCTTACTTGTTTTTTCAGTAGATTCCAAGTGTAGTCAATGACACACAGTGCCCCAGTTCTTCCACAGCCGGCACTGCAAATCCCAATGAACACCAAATTACATAAGTACACTATACAGTATGGCCTAATGTTTCTGGACAACTGCTCATCAAACCCACATGTGCTTTTTGAAGAACATGGACATCACTTTGTGCAAAGGAGCACTGTCATGCTTAAACATGTTTGGGCCCTATAGTTCAAGCAAGGTTCAAGCAAGGGAATTGTAATGCCACAACATACAAAAGAAATATAGAATTGTGTGCTTCCAACAGTTTGGTGTGGTGGTCAGGTGTCCATAAACTTTTTGGCAATATATTGTACATTATACTGCTTTTTAAACAATTGAAACTTGTAAAACAAGTCTAAAACAAGCTAAAATAAAGATCAAATCTTGTAGTCTGGCTGAATAACTGAATTTTTGCATAAAAGGACCCCTTTAAGACACGCTGCACCTTAATCTCTGTAACTAGTGTACTCATATATACATAGGAATTGCATTTACAAAGCATATCAGTCAGTATATAAGTCTCTTCATACTGTAGCACAGAGACGGCGCTGGCTAAAGTGGTAAATGACATAATGCTTGCTTCTAAACAGGGTTATGTCTTCTTGCTTGTGTTGCTTGACCAGCTTTTGACTCTCTCTCTCTCTCTCTCTCTCAAGCGACATACTACTGAGATATCACCCCACAATTGCTCTGATAAATTAATGACTGAAATCTGAAATTGCCATGAACAGTTTTTACCCAAGTCAACAGAAACCTCAACAAATTTCTTGTTATAGAACTGCACATTTCACCATATATCACAGAGTTATTTATTTATAGTGCATATACATGATATCACCCAAATGATCATTGGTTTCCTTTTAAGTCTCATCCCTCTCAAGCTTTCTTCCTCATTTCACCTCGTAAAAGTTCTTACCGCAACTCTATTGCTTGTTATAGATACACTGATACAGCTAAACATGTATAATTGCTTTTATTTATTTATTTGTTAACTTTTTTAACAATCCATTGTTAAAAGTGCTATAAACTGAATTGAGACAAAGCATGTGCAAAAAGTCACCAAATCACTTGGACAATTCACTTTTTCTCAGCATCTACGAAGCCACACACAGCCTGTGTGTCCTAAACAAAACACAATGTTTTCAACGATGTTTAAAACATTAAACATCTATATTTTATCAGGTTCCTATACAAACCTCATCACACATTTCTTAACCACAGCACTGAAAATAATGCAAGTCTTCTCTGTTTAAACACATAGCAACAAATCACATTAATCACATAAGCCCAGCTTACTTCTCCAATATTGCGCCATGAAAAATGTATGCAGTGCTTATGCATGTACCACAAAGACTCTTAAAATAAATTGCTAGTGAAACTTTATAACTGTTCGTGCAATCCAGAAAATGTAAGAAACTAATTATTTTATTATTTTCCATTTTTTTTTTTTCAGTTCACTTTAAAGGCTTCATTAGACAAAGATCACAGAGCAGATGTCACGTCAACATGTCTGACTGATTCACAAGGTTCACAAGGCAAAAAATTCTTTTTCCATTATTCTGTTTTAGTTGCAGAGCATTGCAACCTGAGTTAGACATACGCTTTTTCTGCAATCAATGAGCGCTCTGGTTTTACTGCCAGACCAACATGTGTAATTGGCCAACTACCTGCACGCATTTCCTGCCTGACTATTGCGCACAAACCATAATAGGGCAGGCTCAGGGTCTGCTTCTTGTGCAACCTCAAAGAGGATGTCATTTTTTTATAATCTACTTTTCACCGACACTAAGCTTTCATCGGGTTTCACCTGCAGTGGATGCAGATGGGCAAGTCGTCCTGCTCCTGAAACACACGCATGTCCTGCAGCATCTCCAGAATGGGGGGGATGGAGTCTGGTACACCGTGATCCGGCCAGTTCATATAGTGCAGCTGCTTCAGTGTACGAGACGACTGGGGGAGAATCAGGGTTGCAAATTTTGACACTCGTCATGCTTAATGCAAAACACTGAAAAAGCAATTGTGCCTCAGCGGATCACGCCGCCACTACTCACATTATGAAAAGTGATCTTCAGCGTCCTTATCAAATAGTCTTCCTTGTTCTCTTCTGATTCCTGCACAAGATTAAACAGAACGTTAAAGCATGACTTAAAGTTTTCACCTTTATGCATGGTACACTTTAACATGCAGTTGCACTTCCTACTATAAAAAACTTAATAGTTCCCTGTTCTATATTTTTTGCAGACGTTTAGACTTAGTATAGTACTTGTCTACTACATGTCTGCTGCATGATCAACATACAAAGTTGTTCCTCCATCCTAATCGCTGTTGGGACTTTTATTTTACTTTTAGTTTAAGGAACTGACCTCAAAAGCATTACAACGGGAGTTTCATCTAAGGTTTCAGGTTTCTGGGTTTTTTTCAGTGACCCAAAAGCTGGTGTTAAAGTCGTACTGACTACATAAGGGCAGGGAGTTTTAATGCGTTTCATAATGCTAGGACAGGAAATGTGGTGTGAATATGACAGGAAGTGTCACTTACACAGTATATCGTAAACGGTTCACACACAAATGCTTCCACCATAGATTCAGGCCAGTAGCGCTCACACTTTTTCTAAAAAAGAAAACTCATTTTCAGACTTGATGGATGTAAAACTATAGTATTTACAAGTGTGCTACATTAAGATGACAGAAAGAACAATGTATTTTATTTTAATAAGTGATGAAAAAAAATTCTTACCCTTCCCATTTCAAATTCCCTGCATGCCATGACAATGACCTGAGGAGAGAGAGAGAGCGAGAGAGAGAGAGATTCTCAGGTTTTGAAAGACAGTTTTAGTATATTTTATCTTTTGCAAATTCGTGTGAACCAGTAAATGGGCGGCACATAAATTTGTATAAATAACAGTTAAGTGCTCACATGCACTTTGTATTCCCAGATCATCCTCAAGAAGTCCAGAACTGTGTTTGGCAGTGGGCCTTGTGTGGCAATGTACTCCGTTGGCCCCCAAACTCCCTACAGTAAGTCAGAAAAGATTGCAAAGCAGATAAATGATTTCATACTGAGTTTTATATTGCATTCCATTCCATCAGTTTTAACATTTGTCTATATAATGTAAAGCTTAAAATCACCAATGACCTTTCTACATCATTAGTACATGTCCCTGGCTGTATGTTGAGTGAATTTTCTCAGTATTAATTCAAATATCTGTGTATCGATCTTAACAGTAGCTAGTGTCATGAATCAAATTTACAGTAAATGTTAATCTGCGAGACCAGAACTTGTAACGGTGATGAGACTATTAGCTGCAGTAAAACATTTGAATGGTGCAAACGTTTTAAAGAAGGCTGTATATCCGTGAAAGATGATCCTGGCTGATGATCCTGGCCGAGGAGGCTCACAGCCCACTGAAGTCGTTCCCATGAACATTCAGCGAGTGGAACTCCTGATCCTGAATAATTGATGGATAAATTGTCGCCAACTTGCGAAAGAGAAGTGTACACACATTTATTCACAAACACCACTCACACATTACAGGAACTCGGCTGGGAGTTATTGCCACATCCCCCGTACAGTCCTGAACTCACTCCAAGCCATTTCCACATGTTTGTGCCATTAAAGGAGTTCCTGGGAGGCGTTTCAGACATGAAGTAGGCAGTCTGATCATGACTCCAGTGTACTGAGAAAACCTTCTACCTTGATGGTATCCAAGCACTAGTGAAATGCTGGGATAAGTGCACTAGTGTAGTTACTCTCATAACTGTGTTGTGTTATTTATTCTGCACAATCCAATGTCCCGATTTTGACTTGAACATCACTCAAAGAAGTCGTTTTTGTCTACATTTAAATGGGATTAAAATGGATTATTAATGACATCCCATGCAAAAATATCAACCTGTTAACCTCAGAAAGATGCCACAATCAGGAAGCAAAATTCAGTTTTCTGACTCACAGTGCATTTAATATTAGTTATTTTGTTGTTGGTTATGTCTTATTGTTTTGTCTTAAAAGAGAAAAGAGAACGGCAACAATACAGCCCACCTACCCGAATAAAATTGGCATTGATGTAGTCTGTGTCATTTTTGGAGGCGTTCAGTGAAAGCTTCACCCTGCTGTGGTCAACTGTGAAGAAACACAATCACACAACTCTCTTCAGCATGGTCAGGAGAGTAGATAGTAGATAATGATTGTAAATTCACAAACACTGACAGTGACTCAGTAAATCAGTAAAAAAAAAAAGAAAGTTTCACTTACATGGAACAATGTCCTTATATCTGTTCTTCTTGACATTCTCCTGCCTCTCAGCAGCCTTGGTGGAGTAGATCTTCTCTGTGCGGTATTTGGTGGACTGCCTCTTCAGTTTCTGGTTGAGGAAAAAATGTTTCATTTAGTAATGTTTTGTGTAACTTAATCATTTTATGTGGTTTGGTGGTTTTCCTTTATTTATTAATTAATTAACTTAACTTAATTATGTGTTCTTGATTGTACTGATGTACAATACATACCTTAGTTAAGTTTTTTACGTAGTCTAGTTCTGATTTATTTAGCTCAGTTACATTTACTATAATACAGCATGCATGGTCTACTTTAAATGGGTTTTATTTAAGTTAACTTATTTATGAGTAACTTAGCGTAGTAAGGTTTTCCTAGGCTTTGCAAAACTAATTTTTTCTTAATTTAGTTTTACTTAGCTTAGTAATATTTTACTTATCTCAGTTACCTTGATCAAAGTCAGCATGCATGTTTTATTAACCTTTGTTAAACTTTTCATAGTTACTGTATAAACTGCTTGGCTTAGGTTCATTTCATTTTATGTATGCTTTAGATACATGCTTTATTTTCAACATGAATAATCTCGGTTATGGTATATAGTGCTGTGAAAAGGTATTTGCCACTTCCTGATTTTTTTTATTTATGTCACATATGTGTCACACTTAAATGATTTATCAAATAGAATTTTATTTTACACAACAATAACCCAAGTAAATACAAAATGCAGTTTTAAAATGATAATTTCATTTATTAAAGAAAAAAAATCTGTCCAAACCTTCCTGTCCCTATGTGGAAAAGCAATTGCCCCTAAACCTAATAATTGCTTGTGCAACCCTTGGTTTAGGTTCTTTAATGAGCTCCTGGATGAGTTATTGATGTGCTATTGGAGTAATTTTGGTAGGCTGGCCACTTCTTTGAAGGTTCACCACTGTTCAAATTTTCTCCATTTGTGAATAATTGCTCTCACCTAAATTGAGTCCTAAAGCCTTAGAAATGGCTTTATAACCCTTTCCAGACTGATAAATGCCAATTACTTTGTTTCAAATCTGTTTGTGAATTTCCTTTGATTGCTGCATGACATTTTTTAGCATGCTTTACTTTGTTAGACAGGTTCTCTTTAAGTGATTTCTTGATTAAACAGGTCTTTCACAGGCCTGGGTGTGGTAAGTGAAATTTAACCAAAAATTTCACAAAAAAATGTGGCGAATCACAGCACATTCATGATTTAGCAAGGGGAAGAGTGGTTTAGACAGCTATTTCTTCCATTAATAAATGGAATCATTCACTCTCAATCATCGTCTATACCGCTTTATCCTGTATTCAGGGTCGTGGAGGGCCTGGAGCTTAACCCAGGAGACTGGGCATGTGGCGGGGGTACATGGACAGGTTGCCAATCCATCGCAGTGCACACACACACACACACACACACACACTTATCTTAATCATGTATTGCTTAGCTTAGTTATGTTGTTTTAGCTAGCCTAGTTATGTTTGATGTAGCTTTGTGAAGTTTTACTTAACTTACTTAAGGTATGCTTTACATAGTTTAATTGCATTTTATGTAGCTTAAACATGTTTCATTTAATTTTATTTATGTTTTACTTAATTTGATCAAAAACATGTTTATCCAGCTTTTTGTGCTTTACCTAGCTTAATTATATTTCATTTAGCTTAGTAAATCTTTAAAAAACACAACATCCATGGCTTCATTAGCTTATTTTATCTTAGCTTAGATATGTTTTATGTATGTTTTGTTGTTTGTTTATTCATGCTTTAGTTATAGTTAATTATATTTTATTCACCTTTTAAGATATAAACAATGTGCAAGATTTCTTAGCTTAATTATATTTTACTTATTTTAAGTATGTTTTTTTTACTTGCCTTATTGATGTTTTCCCTCTTGCTCAGTTACACACTGATCAAAACAAACATGCAAGTTTTGCTTCACTTTGTTACATTTAGCTAAATATGCATGTTACGTTTCGTTATGCTTTACCTAACAATATGCTTTTTTTCCCTTAAATTAGTTATGTTTCTTAAACTCATTGATATTTTCCTTAGCTTAGTACATTTTACTTAGCTTAGTCATGCTCTTCACTACCCCAAGCCCTGCCACCACAAACTCCCACACATCTAAAACTGTATGATTAGATTATATGCTGTTGCTGTCAAATGCACAATATAGTATAAATATACTAAAATATTTAAAAAGTGTTAACATTAAAAATTACCTAAAGTTGTTTTTTTTTAATAGTTTTTGTTAACTGTTTTACAATCTGCACTTCTAGTGTTTTATGGTTGAGGTCTGAAAGTCAAGTATGTGAAACTGAGTGCGTTTGCATGCTAAAGAGTAACTGTTTCCCCTTAGTTTGTTTGTCCCACAAGAGAAAGCCCATCGTAATTAGATAAATTTCCAACCACAACCCACGTCTAAGCAGTACACTAAGAACAGTGCACTAAAGCAGTGCACAAGAGAAGCCTGTTTTTACCAGCAATATAAATATAAGCAGCCACAATTAAACATTTACAAATCTACTGAATTTTTTTAATTATTATTCATGAAATGAGATTTGCATTTAAAAAGCTTAACTTTTCTGTCTCTACTGAAACATGTTAAAGGCAGCAAAGGTTGTAAAAGATTTGTCATTGCAGAATAACTCAGTGTTACATTAAAACAGGTTTTGTAAGATGTCCATGAGACAGATCCAGTTTTGCTGACTTTTTACCTCATGGTTAAGGCAAGTAAATTCATTTGTGAACCATGACAGTGCATTTCAATCAGAACAAAGTGTTCTTGGTAGGCGGCATTTTTAGGCAGAATTTACACACTCCCAAGAAACGTACTGTCTCCATCGGAAGGCAGATGCCAGATTTTGGCCAGACGTGATGGCAGCATGACAAGTATCCTTCTCAGCCAAAACCAATCCCATAGTTCTGTTTGCTGCATGACATAAAATGCTGTACTAGAGGTCCTAAAATGTGTTCAGGATGCTCTAATACATCATAAAACTGTAGCAATAATGCAAAGTGCTGAAGGTGCTACTTTGGTATTGAAACCGAATTTAAAATTAGTACTGCTTTTAACCTGCTTGTAAAATTCTATCCCGACAGCGGTCACATTACATCTATATACCCGTGCTTGATCCATGCTTGGCCTTATACTGGAATCTAAAGGTCAGAATTTGCCTTTAATGTTAATAATTATTAAATGCTAAAAATAATGAATTTACCAAATGATGTATTACCAAAAACCTGTCTTACAAATAAGGTAGAGAGCAGCCTAAGCTAGATAAGCACTAGCACATTAAAGCAGTTGTTATTAACCAGGAAGTGATTTGTTATTTTAGGTGTGAAATGACAGAGGATTGAAGGACTATTTGGGGAATACTAGAGATGATGTGAAGGTGGGTTAAGTGTGTCAGTATCTTATTCATTTTGAAATGCGGTTCTCCAAAATGTCTCCAACTTTTCCATTTATCGGTTGATTTAGATTATAGTTACAGACAACTGATATAATTCAGCATAGAAGTGAAAGCCAATATTATATTTATGGATTAAAGTAGGGTGTAAGACTATAGATATTTTAATAGAGATGCATTAAGAAAAATATTAAACAATGAAAGGTACAAAAGGTCAAATTTTTAGCAAGGTCTTACACAAAACTACGCATGCCAGCTCAAGGGTACACAAGGACAGCAAAATTCTAAATTTCTCCTGAATGAAGAAGTAAAACTGTCTGGCATTTACAAAAGACACCAAGCACAGTACGGTGATAAAATGCTTAGCCGAAGCAAAACGTTTGAAGGGTACAAACATTTTAAAGAAACGTGTAAAGAAGCGTGAATGAATTCACGCAGCCCACTGCAGCCGTTCAGGGGGTGGAACTCCTGATCCTTGAGAGATTAATGGGTAACTTGTCACCAACTTGTGGAAGAGATGCATCTGTGTGTGGGAACTGTACACACAATCATTCGTTTACTTCGAATCAATGTTTTGGGTAAATGTGCACCATGCGGCTCTGTCCGATGGGTTTTTAAAGCAGGCTACGTCTGTGCAGTAATGAAGCCCTATAGAGCTCAGAGTTCTTAATGCACCACAGAAAAGGTGTGTTCGTTTTTGCTATCGCTCTTATCAGTTTGTCTGTGAGTTTTACCCACAAGGTTTGCTTCACTGTCAGTAACAGCTCTTTGCACTTCATATTAAGAGCAACAAATTCCAAATGCAAATGCCAAACTTTGAGCTTTATCTGTCAATTACTTCTGGCTCCTTTAAAAAGGGACCCAAATCATTACCCTGATGTAAGTTACCTAAAAATTAAAGCTGACAATAGTATTTTGTATTTAATTTCAACCCAACTATGCTGTGTAAGATACTTTTCATTAACTTTTTCAATGTTTAAATATTTATGGACCTGAAATTCTATTTGTTACTTAAGTTGTGGCAGATAATATATTTTGTAATGAAAAATTGCACTGAATTAGAAAACAATTTGGCATCAAAGTGATTAAGTGGTTAGCATTGTCACGTCACACACCCAAGGTTGGGGGCTTGAATCTTGCCTCTGGTCTGTGGGTGGAGTTTGCATGTTCATGTCCTCGGTGGGTTTCCTCTGAGTACAGCCACAGTCCAAACACGTGCGCTGTAGGCTGGTTGATGCTTACAAAATGCCCATTGTGTAATGGGTGTTTAAGTGCATATGCTTGTGCCCTGTCATGTGCTGGCATACCATCCAGTGTGGACCCTAAGTTAGCTGGGATAGGCTCGAGGGTTCATACGACTCTCCACCGGATAAGAAGTACGGGTAATGTACACTACCGTTCAAAAGTTTAGGGTCACTTGCAAATTTCTTTGTTTTTGTTTTACATTCTACAACAATACTGGGGATTTCAAAACTATAAAATAACACATATGGAATTAGGTAATTACGTAACAAC